>CAUYLG010011683.1:0-62709 GCA_963573385.1 Cacajao melanocephalus | reverse complement strand
ATCATAGAAAAATTTTTAGTATTTTGTAGTGGTGTATCTTTAATTCACTCTAGAGGAGTACATTCATATTAAGGATACGTATGACAAGTTTTTGAGTAAATTGCCATTTGTATTTCTTATTTTTTTTATTTTTTATTTTTTTTGAGACAGAGATTCACTCATCACCCAGGCTGGAGTGCAATGGTGCAATCTCAGCTCACTACAACCTCTGCCTCCTGGGTTCAAGCAATTCTCCTGCCTCAATCTCCCAAGTAGCTGGGGCTACAGGCATTGTGCCACTATGCCTGGCTAAGTTTTTGTATTTTTAGTAGAGATGGGGTTTCACCATGTTGACCAGGCTGGTCTGGAACTCCTGACTGTAGGTGGACCACCTACCTCAGCCTCCCAAAGTGCTGGGATTATAGGCATGAGCCACTGCGTCCGGCCTCTTACCTTTTTTTTTTTTAGATGGAATTTCACTCTTGTTGCCCAGGCTGGAGTATAATGGGGTGATATCGGGTCTCCAGAACTTCTGCCTCCCAGGTTCAAGCAATTCTCCTACCTCAGCCTCCCGAATAGCTGGGATTACAGGAATGCGCCACTACACCCAGCCAATTTTTTATTTTTTGTAGAGACTGGGTTTCTCTATGTTGTTCAGGCTGGTCTGGAACTCCTGACCTCAGGGGATCTGCCTGCCTTGGCCTCCCAAAGTGCTGGGATTCAGATGTCAGCCACCACGCCTGGCCCTGTTATCCATATCTTAAATCAATAATTATTTCATGAAAATATTAAAAATGGTAAATCACCCACAAAATATTTTTCTAGACTGATCACTTAAGAAACACTTTAATTCTGCTTTTTTCATTAGATCACAAAACAAAGCTTTACACAATGTGCTTGCTCTGTCTTAGGTTTCGTCACATCTGATTACTCTAAATAATATTACCCATGAAATACAGCTACCAAAAGAAGTAGTTCAAAATTTTGGACTCAGATTTCTTATACGTTCTTCATAAGTGAGCACAAATGATAAAGTTTAAAAGTTAGAAGGATCCTATAGGTCATCTTGGTCCGTGACAGTTATTCTGTTTCTTACTAGATATTTTGGAACAGAAAATACGTGTTGTCTGTCTGCTGGGGAGAATTGGTACCCTTGATGTTTTGAAGTTCAGTCTCACTTCTCCATACTACTTTTGATTGCATTTTGAAGTACTGACAGCCATAGGAACTTATCATCCTCTGCTTCTGTAGCACAAATCCATTTATATTTTGGACCTTGAAGAATAAATGCATTCTTGACATCTGTAAAAGCATTTGAGGTATACTAATTAATCTTTGCAAGTAACAATCAAAATGAGAAAAAATTTTAATAATCACCATCTTTAAGAATTTTTTAAAACCTAAAAAATACATATCCAGTGTAGAATATAACTTCCTAAAATTACTGAATAATTCGAATACAGTGTAAAATAATGTCTTTATATTAGTTATTGTAATAGCAATTATTTTAAAAACTAAAGGATAGATGATACGATGATAGAATGTTAATTACTTGTCTCAACTACTCCAGAAAGAACTGAAATCAGTAACAGTCTTTACTGATAGTTATTATAAATAAAGATGCTAAGAGCTAGACTAGACGACCTCAGTATGAGAGCCAATGACAGAATCAAGCCCACTACCTAGTTGAATGCCCACTGTCTATTAGATTACATAACACTGTTTTGACAGCTCATAGCTGATTGTCACGGTGGGAGGGGTACTGAAGGAGACATGTTTCGTACACTAACCATACCCAATGATTATAGGTAACTAAGCCTTTTTAATCTGAGTTTGTATTCTAGGTGGTAATTTTTTCTCAGGCTCAGATTTAGAATGGGGTGAAGCCATTGAGAAATAGCCCTTTTATTAGTTTGGTACTTCTCTAAGGTCTTGGGTTCCAGCTTTAACCTTAAGACATGAGAATGAGAGATGTTACGTTCAGATTGTCTGGCCTAAGAAATATAGGACTAAGATAGATCCTTTTAAACTTGGGAAGTAAAGTATAGGATAATATAAACATGTACAATAGGGTTTAAGTAGAAAATCGTTTTCATGAGAAATGATATTTTTTTGGAATTACTGTGAGTGAAATGTTTAATTTACTAAGCATCCTTTGCATATCTGTTGATTCGTTTATTTAACAACTCCCAGGTTAGATGCAAACTTAAGGAAAAAAAAGTATGTGTCAAATATGTAATAATCACTTAATCCTAGTAGAATGGGAAAGTAATAAAAATGTAAAATATGCTTTAAGACTGTAGCATCTGGCTGGGCGCGGTGGCTTGCGCCTGTAATCCTAGTACTTTGGGAGGCCAAGGTGGGTGGATCACCTGAGGTCAGGAGTTCGAGACCAGCCTGGCCATCAAGGTGAAACCCCATCTTTAAAAAAAAAAAAAAAAAGACTGTAGCATCTTCAGACAGTATAGAATAGTGGTTAAGAGCTCCAGATCTTCAAAGAACTCATGGTACTGTGGAGCCTTGCCTCCCTTTGTGATTTTTGAAAGCTGTTTTCCTGCCCGGGCGTGGTGGCTCACTCCTGTAATCCCAGCACTTTGGGAGGATGAGGCAGGCAGATCACCTGAGGTGACCAAAATGGAAAATCCCCATCTCTACTAAAAGTACAAAATTAGGTGAGCGTGGTGGCACATGCCTATAATCCCAGCTACTCGGGAGGCTCAGGCAGGAGAATCACTTGAACCCTGGAGGCAGAAGTTGTGGTGAGCCAAGATTGTGCCATTGCACTCCAGCCTGAGCAACAAGAACAAAACTCTATCTCTTTTTTTTTTTTTTTTTTAAAGATGGGGTTTCACCATATTGTTCAGGCTGGTCTCAAACTCCTGACCTCAGGTGATCCGCCCACCTCAGCGTCCCAAAGTGCTGGGATTACAGGCATGAGCCACCGCACCCAGCCAAAACTCTATCTCAAAAAAAAAAAAAAAAAAGGGGGGAACTGTTTTCCTAAGGTGCAAGTCTGAATGCCAGAAGCCCTGTCTTTAACTGTTTCAGAGGTAGATGAAAGTTTATATTGCTTAATGAAATTCTAATATTGGGGGAATTATTTGCAACCTGGTAAATTATAATTCCAGTTCTTTTTCTACTTTTCTATTAACGAGCTTTACATATGTAGCTTTTTGAAGATATCTTTCTCTTGGAAGGAAAAGAATACATACACTTGGAATCTGGAATATTTTCTATGAGTAACCTATGAAGGGCCACTGATGCAATGAACTGGTAGGTTGTTTTTGAAGTCCTCTCAAATGGAGTATGAGACGTGCCCCGACTAGAAACGAGCAGTGCGTCACTGAAGAGGAAAAGGCTGAGATCACGGATGTGTTCATAGAGCCTGTGTTAAAATGGAGAAGGTGCAGTTTTAATACATACATAGGTGCTTTGTTACATAGTTAATCATCTTGAAATTGATACGTCAGTAGTCAAGGCTTTTACCTCACTACTGACATTTTGAATGGCTGGTTGAAGTTCTCCATATAGTATTCCTTCTGATGTGATTTGCCCCTCTGGATAGGTCAGTACTATGGGCCATCAGGGCTCCTGGTGGAGTGCTTTGAGTTTGTCCATGGGACAAGTATTTCATAATCCATGTGGGAAAAATGAACACTGACTTTCCCTTTATGAAATGATTTACTTTATATCTGTGCTGTTAAATTTTTGTCAGTGTTGGTATTTTGATGGATTTGGGCAATCTGAAGAAAGTATTTGTTTTGTTTCCCTTTTTTTTTTTTTTTTTTTTTTTTAAATATCTGGAGTCTCACTCTGTCACCCAGGCTGGACTGCAGTGGTGCGATCTTAGCTCACTGCATCCTCCACCTCCCTCAAGCAATTCTGCCTCAGCGTGCTGAGTAGCTGGGATTACAGGCACATACCACCACACCCGGCTGATTTTTGTATTTTTAGTAGAGATGAAGTTTCACCATGTTGGCCAGGCTGGTCTCAAACTCCTGACCTTTTTGTTTCACCTTTAAGAATAACAAGACTGGGCGCAGTGGCTCACTGTAATCCTAGCACTTTGGGAGGCCGAGGCAGGCGGATTACAAGGTCAGGAGTTCCGAGACTAACCTGGCCAACATAGTGAAACCCCATCTCTACTAAAAAGACAAAAATTAGCCAGGCATGCTGGTGCACACCTGTAGTCGCAGCTACTGGGAGGCTGAGGCAAGAGAATCACTTGAACCGGGAGGTGGAGGTTGCAGTGAGTTGAGATCGCACCACTGCACTCCAGCCTGGGTGACAGATTGAGACTCCATCCCCCCGTCCCCCCCCAAAAAAAGGGATAACAAGTTGGAGTAGAGAGAAAGATAAGAACTGATGTGGTATAAGGTGTATTAATAGAAGGGAGAAAAAAGCATTTAGCTACTATGTAAAAGTAAATATAAAAATTTTTACTTTTGATTGAAAAGTAATAGATAACCCAATACAGTTCATCAGTTTGAAAGGTAAAAATTAAACAGTTCTTTGTTTTCACTGAGGTCGCTACCATGGTCAACTGTAGGTGTATTTATCAAGGGGCAAAATTTGGTGTCCTCAACATCCCATCTGTTATCCTCTTTGCTTTTCTGTCATTGGAGCCTGATTGCTGTGTTTAGCAGGCCTCACTGTACTCTAGTATGGGTTATCTGTCCTGTAGGTGTGTTCCTTGTAGCTCTCCCCAAAAGGATCTACAGTCAGTTAGCAGAATGTGCATTGGAGAAAATGTTCCTAGGCTTCTCAAGGATACTAGACTTTGATCCAGAATTGATTTCATTTTGGGGACCCCAAATGCCACTGTAATCCACCACCAGGCTAGGTGATAAACAGTTTTGACTCAGGTCAGCTCACAGTGGAGCTGATGGCCTGCTATTATCCATGTACTGAAACTTTTTTTTTTTTTTTTAGACTCTTGTTGCCCAAGCTGGATTCTTAACTGATACCTTGCAAGAAATACTGTTCTAGATCAAGTCAATAGGTTCTTCTGAGAATAAAGGAGTGAATAGAACTAAGGATGAGGAAGAGAGGAAGCAAGAAAGGCAGGAGGTGTGTGATGGGCAGTATGTGGTGAGTGGCCATTTTGAATGAGCAAAAGAATTCTACTGTGATCTTGCTTTTTTTGTGGAAGGGGGAGCAAAATATATAGTGTGTGTGTGTGTGTGTGTATACATATATATATATATATATTTTTTTTTTTTTTACCTTACCCATAATAATTATTTCTCCTATCATAAAAGTTTAGAAAATAGGGCCGGGCGTGGTGGCTCATGCCTGTAATCCCAGCACTTTGGGAGGCCAAGGTGGGTAGATCACAAGGTCAGGAGATCAAGAACATCTTGGCCAACATGGTGAAACCCTGTCTCTACTAAAAATACAAAAATTAGGCGGGGTACGCATGCCTGTAGTCCCAGCTATTCTGGAGGCTGAGGCTGGAGAATCACTTGAACCTGGGAGGCGGAGGTTACAGTGAGCTGAGATTGTGCCACTGCACTCCAGCCTGGGTGAAAAGAGTGAAACTCTATCTTAGAAAAAAAAAAGTTTGGAAAATTGTTTAAATCTGTAATAGAATTTTGCTGTATCCAAATTATCAGGGAATATGCCAACAGAGTGGTTTGAAAAGGTAGCATTTAAAGAGGTACTTGCTTTGGTAAATTGATGTTCAGTTTTTTCCTTTGGAAGGGACAACACCGATATTAGAGGTGAATGACAGAGAATTCCAGTTTTGTGACCCACTTGGGCCAGGTAGATGGTTGGCCCAGGAAAGGATGGAGCAGCAACACTAACTGGAGTTTAGAATTGAGCCTTTTGTAATCTGAGGATATGAGTGAGGGAAAGAAACAAAGAGGTTATTATTTCAGTCTGTTTCTGAGAGGGCTATTTTATACATGATTTTTATCTGGAAAAAAAAACTTTTCAAAAGCCATTTACTAAATTAAGCCCCTCAAGATCTCCAACCATTTTTATCCACAGATAAAACACCAGAAACTCTAAAAATTTAGCAGTTCCTCTAGATAGGCAAAAGCAAATACAGTCATCCCTTGATATCCATGGGGAATATGTTCCAGGACCTCTTGAAAATACCAAAATCTAAGGATGCTTGGTATTTGCATATAACCTGCATATTATCTCTAGATTACTTATGGTATCTAATACTACATAAATGCTTATACTATATTGGGTTTTTGTTTTTTTAATTGTATTTGTTTATTTTTTAATGTTTTCCATCATCAGTTGAACCCATCCGTGCGGAGCCTACAGTTACGGCTGTAATTTCACCTTTAGCATTGACGTAATGGAGCAGCTGAAGTGGCCCCTACTAGCGTTTCAGAAATCTGCCTCTGCTCACACTCAGAACCAACTCCAGTGGTGGGTTTTGTTCTGAACTTGAATAGAGTTTCTTTGCCTATTTACAAATAGGTTCAGTGATTCCACAAAATGGAACACAGCTACTATGATGTAAATTCTTAACTCCATTCTAGAAGTATTTTATTGTTATTAAACTATTGTATTAGCCAGCCCAAGAGACACAGAAAGGTAGGAAGTACCCAATTTATATAAATACATAAAACTTTAAAAGAAAGTTTTAGGCTGGGCATGGTGGCTCACACCTGTAATTCCAGCACTTTGGGAGGCCCAGGCTTAGGCAGGAGAATCGCTTGAACCCAGAAGGTGGAGGTTGCAGTGAGTGGAGATACACCATTGCACTCCAGCCTGGGCAACGAGTGAAACTCTGTCTCAAAAAAAATATATATATATTACAGTACATGGACAACAGCAGGTCATCAGCTCCACTGTGAGTTGGCCTGAGTCAAAACTGTTTTATCACCTAGCCTGGTGGATCACAGTGGTATTTGGGGTCCCCAGAATGAGTCAATTCTGGACCAAAGTCTAGTATCCCTGAGAAGCCTGGGTACATTTTCTCCCATGCTAAATCACTGTAGATCCCTTTGGGGAGAGCTAAGAGGAAAGTTTACAGTATGTCTTTTTGGCAGTGTAATAGGGTATTTCCCCAAGGAAAATTAGTCTGGGAAGTCGATGGCTCTATTTGATGATCAAGGCCAGGCCTGTGTTTACCAGTCCTAAAGGCACCACTTTTGTACCTTTGGCAAGACTCCACTGGAAGAAAAAAAGCATGCTTAAAAGTCAGCAAGTTTTGGCCACGTGCAGTGTCTCACTCCTGTAATCCCAGCACTTTGGGAGGCTGAGTTGGAAGGATCATCTGGGCCCAGGAATTCAAGACCAGCCTGGACAGCATGGCAAGACCCCATCTCAAGAAGAAAAAAATCATCAAGTTTAAAATCACAGACATGAAAATCAGTGTTTATGAAAAAAGCAATAATACAGAAGTTCCAAGGTACATAATATATTATAAAATGCTTGAAATAATGGTCCATGTCCCCAGAGGAACAAATGCCCTCTGAATTTCCCAGCTCTTAAAATGACTGTATGACTTCACCTCTATTTTAAATTTTTTTCATTTAGAATGCAAACACTTGTTCTTTCTGTGTCATAGTTCTTGTTTGTTATTTGTGGCCAGGTGCAGTGGCTCACGCATGGCCAAGATGGGTGGAGGCCAGGAGTTTGAGATGAGCCTGGCCAACATGGTGAAACACCATCTCTACTAAAAATACAAAAAAGTTAGCTGGGCGTGGTGGCACATCCCTGTACTGCCAGCTATTCTGGAATGCTGAGGCACAAGAATTGCTTGGAGGCAGAGGTTGCAGTGAGCCAAGGTAGCACCACTGCACTCCAGCTGGGTGACAGAGCAAGACTCTGTTTCAGAAAAAGAAAAGATATTTGTTTAGTAATTGTTACTGTGTTAGTGAGATTATTATAAGGAAGTCTTGGTTCACCTTTCTACCTTCTGGTCTAATCACAGGAAACACCACTGCCTGTGTACTGAGATACCTGGTTCTAAATTCCAGACCAGCACTTATTCTGACTTTAGGCAACTTACGTAAGCCAGATTCCCCACCCATAACGTGGCTCCTGTCCTACCTGCCTTATCAGGTAATTGTAATTAAATTTATCAAATGAGAGAAGTTAACATATACGGTAAAGAGTAAAGCCTTATATAAGTTGGTACTGTCTGTATAAATACAAGCAGAGTATGTTTAAGTAAAAATTGCTGGTAGAAATCATGGTGATGGCATTCCTTGGGTTTTATGTGATTTTCTAAAATGACAGAAAACAAGGTTGCAGGCTAAGTATTGTGTGATAGCTTTTGGAATATGAGCCTGTTTGCATTTACCTAATTTCAAAAAAAAAAAATTTCACCCCATAGAGATAGGGTCTTACTATGTTGCCTAGGCTGGTCTAGAACTCCTGGCCTCAGGTGATCCTCCCACCTCAGCCTCCCGAAGTGCTGGGATTACAGGAACAAGCCACCACACCCAGCCAATTAATTTGAAGTTATATTTAAATTTATTAGCAAATAATATAAACGTAATCACTGAGACAGTGTTGTTGACCTAAAAGAAAGAAGCTGAGGCAAAATCAATATAAGGAGAGTTTGGTTGGGCTAAGCTTGGGGACTGCAACCCTGAAGCATAAATTCAGTTACCAGGAATATACCCTCCAATAAGTAGCATTTACAAGTGGATTTTTAAAGGAGAGGCAGTTCTAGAGTTTATCAAGATTTTACACTAAAATAGCACAAGCTGTTGATTGACTAAAATTGTTCTTTGTCCACAAATTCCAGGAATGTGAAGATAATGGATGAGGCAGCCCAGGAACAGTTGCCCCAGGCAGGCATGGCTGGGAGGTGTGACTGAAGTCCTATACTCTTGTCTCTCTGGGCCTCTCATAGCTCAGAGCAGTGCCTATTTAAATATAAAGGTACCTCACAATTAGAGTGTAAAATAATTTTGGATTATCCTAAATCTTCAAAGTACTCTCATTTGTTGTCCAAATACTGAAGACAGAAGTCTAATTTCTAATAACTAGACCTCCAGCTTCCAGTCCACATGTAAAGAGCTTGGAAGTTGTAGGCTGGGTGCTATGGCTCACGCCTGTAATCCCAGCACTTTGGGATGCTGAGGCGAGTGGATCACGAGGTCAAGAGATCAAGACCATCCTGGCCAACATGGTGAAACCCTATCTCTACTAAAAATACAAAAATTAGCTGGGTGTGGTGGCGGGCATCTGTAGTCCCAGCTACTCAGGAGAATCTTTTGAAGATTCTGAAGCAGGAAAATCGCTTGAACCCAGGAGGCAGAAGTTGCAGTGATTCGAGATTGTGCCGCTGCACTCCACCCTGGTGACAGAGCAAGACTTTGCCTCAAAAAAACAAAAAATAAAATGAAAAAACACCCACAAAAAACTTGGAAGTTGTCAGTCCTGTCCTCAACAACAACTAAAAGGAGCTAAAGAACTCAGAATCCATCACAGAATTGAAGTGGCAGGGTAAACTGTCATCCCAAAAGATGGAATGATAGGCTACTACAAAGAATCAAAGCTTAGCAGAAACAGGAATTGCCTGCATGGAGTAGGGATACTTTAAGGGTATTGGATTAGTTGCTAGAGATAGAATGTGGACTAGCTTTAGAATATAATACCTTTGGGCTTGCACACTGGTATGAGTTTTGCCTCTAGGAGCCCACTAGATTCTTGCAATGAAGACCTGATTTAAAAAAAAATCCTTATTCTGGCCAGGCATGGTGGCTCACACCTGTAATCCCAGCACTTTGGGAGGCCAAGGCAGGTGGATCGTTTTGAGGTCAGGAGTTTGAGATCAGCCTGGCCAACATGGTGAAACCCCATCTCTACTAAAATTTTTAAAATTAGCCAGTGTAATGGTGCGTGCCTGTAATCCCAGCTACCCAAGAACTTGAGGCAGGAGAACTGCTGGAACCCAGGAGGCGGAGGCTTCAGTGAGCTGAGATCACACCACTGTACTCCAGCCTAGGTGACAGAGGCTCCTTTCAAAAAAAAATTATCAGGGATGCTAAGAAGCAAAATACACAGACTGAAGAGACAGGGCAAGCATCAAAACCAGACTCAGATATAGTAGAGGTTTTGGAATTATTCAGACCAGAAACTTAAGGGTTTTAATGGAAAAAGTGAACAACATACAAGAACAGATAGGTAATGTAAGAATAGAGACCAAAACTCTAAGAAAGAAAAGGTAATACCAGAAATAAATAGAAAAGAATGCCTTTGGTAGACTCATTAATACACTGGGCACAGCTGAGGAAAGAATCAGTGAGCTTGAAGATAACATCAGTAGAAACTTCCCAAGCTGAAAATCAGAGAGAAAAAAGACCAGGGACAAAGTAGGGGTAACGGATAGGGACCACCAGGGAAAGGAACAGAATATCCAGGTAATAGGGACAGTTACAAAAGGCAAATCATATGCATAATGGGAATACCAGATGAAGAAGAAAGAGAAGAAATATTTGGAGTAATAATGGCTGGAGATTTTACAAAATAATTGACAGGAAACCATAGGTCCAGGAAGCCCAGAGAACACTAAGCAGGATAAATACTTCCCCCCACCCCCAAAAAGAAAAAAACTATACCTAGGCATAATACATTCAGATGTAGAAAATAAAAGACAAAGAGAAAATCTTTGTCATTTCAGAGAATAAAAAAACAAAATCCACCTTACAACAAAAAGTCAAACTCTGTAAAATAAACAGGTTTATTCTGAGCCAAATATGAGTGACCAGGGCCTGAGTCACAGTCTCAAGAAGTCCTGAAAAATTTGCCCAAGGTGGTTGGGTTACAGCTTGATTTTATACATTTTAGGGAGACAGAAGTTACAGGCAAACATCAATTAATACATGTAAGGTATACATCATTCGTTCCAGAAAGATGGGACAACTTGAAGTGAGGGCTTTCAGGTCATGGGCTTATTCAAAAGCTTTTTTCATTAGTAATGGGTTGAAAGAGTTATTATCTAAAGGTCTGGAATCAGTATTGAAAGTGTCTGGCTTTAGATAAGGGATTGTGGAGACTAACGTTCTTATGTAGATGAAGGCTCTAGGTAGTAGGCTTCAGGGAGAATAGAGGGTAAACGTCTCTTATCAGACCTTAATAGATAACATACTCTTAGTTGAATCTCTCCTGGATCAGAAAAAGACCTGGAAAGAGGAGATTCTCTACAGAATGGAGATTTTCTCCAAAAGATGACTTTGCTGGCCCATTTCAAAATATGTCAAAGAAATATATTTTGAGGTAAAATACTCTTATTTCAGGGTCTGTTATCTGTCATGTGATACTATACTAGGGTTGGGTTGGAATTTGGTATCTTATTTCTACAGGGAGTTCATTTTATCAGTCTTAAGATCTCTGTTTTAATGTTAATATTTGTCAGTTGTGCCTGAATTCTTTTTTTTTTTTTCCCCTAGGCGGGGAATGGGGGGAAGGATGAGGGGAGGGGAGCTCCGAATTCTTAAGGGAGGAGAATATGGCATGTCCAGTCCCCACTTCCTAACATGGCCTGAACTAGTTTGTCAGGTTTACTTTGGAATTCTCTTGGCCGAGAGAAGGAGTCCATTCAGTCGGTTGGGGGGAGCTTAGAATTTTATGGTTGGTTTACATTACCTATAGAGGAGCAAGGATAAAAATTACGCTGGACTTCTCTTTAGAAACCATGTAAGTAAGAAAAGTGTGGAATGAAATAAGCAATGTGTTAAAAGAAAAAAAAACAGCAACCTAGAATTCTGTGTCCAGCCAAATTTCCTTCAAACATGAAGAATAAATTTTTTACACACAAAAAAAAAATTGAGGGAATTTATTGCCAATAGACCTTAGTTAGAACATTAAGAAAGGTTAAAAGAAGTTCTGCAGAGAGAAAGAAAATGATATAGAAAAACTGACATAAGGAAAGGAAGGGTGTTTGAGAAGGAATACACGAATGTGGAATAATCTAGTAATGAAAAACTGGAATCGTCATAGAATGCCTTCTACCAAACCAGTGTGTTTAGAATTGAGTTTGGTAGCTAGTTTCTTTCCATCATTGTAGCTCTCTTCTATTGCTACTAACCAAAAAAACAAGATCAAAGAAAACAAAAATGTCATGACAATGAGAAAAGTGACACATTGTGTGATTTGATTTTCATTTAAGATGTAGTCTAGGTGAAGATGGAGGTGAGGGGACTGATTTCTTCCACCTACCCTGCTATCCTGTGCCTTTGAGGAACATTTATTGAAATATTCATTGAAATAACAAATCAATTTTTATTACGTTTATTGGAGTTGAACAAATTAGTTAATTCCTCTCCCTTTGATTGCTGTTTGTTGAGTCATTCTGTCATTAATACTGAAAATCAAACTTATGTAAAGAAAGGAAGAATGTTTGAGAATAGAATTTTATTCTGTTGTTTTATTTCTATTATTTTATTCATAGTTTGATGAACAGTTTTCTAAAGCAGAGATTATTAGCACACTGTGGCCCACCCCTGTTTTTGTAAATGAGGTTTAATTGGAACATAGTCATGTTTGTTCATTTATATCATACTGTTTATGAATAGTGTATTACTTGTTACGTGTTGTGTCATTGATATAGCTGCTTTTGTTTTACAATAGCAAAGTTGGGTAGTTACCACAGGCATCATTTGGCCAGCAAAATCTGAAATATTTACTACGTGAACCTCTATACAAAAGTTTGCCCATCCTTGTTCTAAAGCAGTAAAGGGGATACTAACTTATAAAAATCAGCATCCTTCCATCTTTTTTTCTTATGCTACTATAAGCATTATACAAACTAAATAGTGTAAGGTCATTTTAAAAACTGACCTCAATAACTGTCTGAGGATAATAAATTGGTCCTCTTTTTCTTACAGTTGAGCAGATCATTTTTGTTAAAAAAGCTCCAAGTGGAGCTTACCAAAGTAGAAAAGTGGCCAGATGTGGTGGCTCATGCCTGTAATCACAGCACTTTGGGAGGCTGAGGCAGGTAGACCACTTGAGATCAGGCGTTTGAGACCAACCTGGCCAACATGGTGAAACCCTGTCTTTACTAAAAATACAAAAATTAGCTGGTTGTGGTGGCAAGTGCCTGTAATCCCACTACTTGAGAGGCTGAGGCAGGAGAATTGCTTGGAGGTGGAGGTTGCAGTGAGCCCAGATTGCACCACAGAACTCTAGCCTGGGCAGCAGTGAGTGAGACTCCATCTCAAAAAAAAAAAAAAAAACATGACCAACCTTCAGAATGCCTGCTTATGTGGAGTTTGTGGTTCTGGCAGGAACAATTTATTTCTCCCATTCTACCCAGCAGCTGGCTAGAATGTGAACATGGTGATAAAATACCCTACCATATCCCCAAGGGAGTTGCTTGTAACCTTTCAGTCCAATGCATAGATTTATCTCAAACCTACTGTGTCACACATTGTACTGAATGCGGGGCTACAGGATGAGTAAGACAGTCATTGCTTGTAAAGTGTTCACAGCCTTAGGATAGTTAACTGCTGTTTACCTTAAAGAGAAACTGATTTCTTCATCACAGCAATGAAGTTCGGCTACATCTTGGACCCTAATCAGATATCTGTTTACTTCTGATAGAGTCTATAAAATCAAAAACAAAATTAGAAGCACGTATAAATTTCTTTTAAATAAAAGAAAGAAAAAAATCTCACTACTATGAATCATTTTATATCCCATAATATGCAAATGTTAACTAAAACACAGTTCAAGTATGAAGAAGTTAATGTTTTCACTGTTTATGAAACAGGCTTTCTTAGAATATTGACAAAGAAAACTATATTTAAGGGAAAAAATAATTTTTTTCAAAGTTTTAAAACTACTGAATTTATAGTTTTAGTTGTAAGTGCTTTCCTTTGTTGGTGGGGGGCGGTAAGTGCTTTCTAATATCAAAAACAAAGTTGGGGGTTGGGGGATAAGAAGGGAGCTATTGGCCAGGCGTGGTGGCTCACGCCTGTAATCCCAGCACTTTGGGAGGCCGAGGCGGACGGATCACGAAGTCAAGAGATCAAGATCATCCTGGCCAACGTGGTGAAACACTGTCTCTACTAAACATACAAAAATTAGCTGGGCACGCACCTGTAGTCCCAGCTACTCGGGAGGCTGAGGCAGGAGAATTGCTTGAACCCGGGAGGCAGAGGTTGCAGTGAGCCGAGATCACGCCACTGCACTCCAGCCTGATGGCTGGCAACAGAACAAGACTCTGTCTCAAAAAAAAAAAAAAAAGAAAAAGAAAGAAAGAAGGAAGCTATTAAGAAAAAGAAGTGATCAGGCTCGATGGCTCATGCCTTTAATCCCAGCCCTTTGGGAGGCTGAAGCAGGTGGATCACCTGAGCTCAGGAGTTGGAGACTAGTCTGGCCAACATGGTGAAACCCTGTCTTTACTAAAAATACAAAAAAATTAGCCGGGTGTGGTGGTGCGCACCTGTAGTCCCAGCTACTTGGGAGGCTGGGGCAGGAGAATTGCTTGAACCCTGGAGGCGGAAGTTGCAGTGAGCCGAGATCGTGCCACTGCACTCCAACGTGGGCAACAGAGTGAGACTCCATCTCAAAAAGAAAAAAGAAAAGGAAAAGAAGTGAACGAATTGGTAAGGAATAAGAAGTCAAGCCTTTATATTGATCTAGTCATGGGGATGATCTCTTGGTGTGAACAGTGATTCAGAGAGAGTTTTGTAGACTGAGAATTCCAAGAATTTGGATCTTTGCAATCCAATCAACTTCAATTATCTTTCCTTACAAAATGTGCAGGCCAAAATTATGACAAAACAACTTCATCTTGCTTCCCCAATTTGACCAAATAAAAATAACATTTCTAATCAATTGATACTTTAATTCAACATAACTCACACTCTGAGCTCCTCCTATGTGCCAGACACAAGAAGGCAAGTAAATCATAGCTCACACATGATGGAGCTCCTAGTTTCGTGAATAAAGGATTGCAGTAAAATGTAACAGGGTTATTCAGGATGCAAAATCCCTAGGAAGAAGCCGCTCACAGATGGAAATGCTGGGGGAAACTGCAAAGGAGATGATGATTGAACTAGATTTTTATAGAATTAATAGGAGTTTAGCTAGTGGAATAGGAAAGGCAATTTCAGAGAAGAAAGAGTATGTGCAAAGCACAGATGTGTGAGGAGAGGTTAACATTAGAGAATCGCGAGTAGATCTGTGTGGTATGGTTATAAGGAAGTCAGGGAAACTGTAAGTGATAAGGGAGGGTGGGGCCAGATGATATTCTATAGGTTAACAGGTAGCTAACACAGGTCTTCTACAGCTTCTTCAGATACCATCAGTGTGCAGAATCCTGCACCAGGTACTATAAGCAGGGAGATAGAAAACAAGTAGAACACATGGCCCCTTTCCTCAAAGGGCATCATGATCACAGTAATAAAGGAGCAAAGAATGCTGAAAAGTTATGGGATTGGGGCAAGCTCACTGTGCCTCTTTTTATAAAGCAACCTTGCAGATAACAAGAATGTGAAATGGAAGAGCATGGTAGTGCCTGGTACGTAGCAGGCATTCCACAAATGGTAGCTGCCTTGGGATCTGTAGGTCTTCTTTTGCCAATGACTGGAGGTTGTATTCATGAGCATGAGATACAGCAAGTTCCTAAGAATACATACAGGGCATCCCCAGATGATTCTCTGTATATCTGACAGATGATCCTTCATATGGATGTTTTGCTTCATCTAGGGGAAAAAAGTACTTTTAGGCAAACTAAAATTGTGACATTTTTATTCATAAAAGAAATAGATTAAAATATTTTATGGCACTTGATATAGGGCTTGGTATTTTCACATGTTATAATAGAAAGTTTCAAATTTCTGGGCCAGGTGTGGTGGCTCACACCTGTAATCCCAGGGAGGCCGAGGTGGGTGGATCACTTGAGCTCAAGATTTCGAGACCAGCCTGGGCAACATGGTGAAACCCTGTCTCTACGAAAAAAAAAAAAAAAAAAGCCAAGCATGGTGGCGTGTGCCTGTGGTCCCAGATACTCGGGGGGCTGAGATGGGAGGATTGCTTGAACCAGGGAAGCAGAGGTTGCAGTGAGCTGAGGTCGCACCACTATACAGAGCCTTGGTAACAGAGCCAGACCCTGTCTCAAAAAAAAAAAAAAAAAAAAAAAATCCAATTTTTTGTACCCAGTTGTTTTAAAACAAAGGCAAGTGACAAAACTGTATGCAAAACAGTATCTTCACGGAAAAAATGTTAGTAGTTTACATTCAGCCCAGATGCCTGTTTACAGTATGCACAATAAAATATTTTCAGAATGATAGTACTCTACTCCAAAGTACTTAATTACTTCCTCAGAGAATAATTATGACCATTGTACTCACTAAGGCAGGAAAGGTAATTAATGCATTGAAAGTACTTTCAGAAACAGAGGATTTTTTTTTTTTTTTGCCTTTTAGTTATGTAAAAAAAAATCAGTCCAAGTGTTTCATTCTTCAGACTTACATAAAAATTTTATTGTAGGCTGGGCATGATGGCTTATGCCTGTAATCACAACACTTTGGGAGGCTGAGGTGGGTGGATCACAAGGTTAGGAGATCAAGACCATCCTAGCCAACATGGTGAAACCACATCTCTACTAAAAATACAAAAAATTAGCTGAGCGTGGTGGTGTGTGCCTGTAGTCCCAGCTACTTGGGAGGCAGAAGCAGGAGAACTGCTTGAACGCAGGAGGCAGAGGTTGCAGAGAGCCAAGATCGTGCCACTGTACTCCAGCCTGGTGATAGAGCAAGACTCCATCTCAAAAAAAAAAAAAAGTACAAAGATCTGAAAACATTGTCTCATGTTGCTTGGCTTAGAATAGATGCCCTTAGTGTTGGAAATCACTGAACACAACTATTGATTTAGCATTAAAAGGATGAAAGACTTCAAAGCAAAGAACACTACAAGAAGATAAGGTATCTAGGATCTCTGAGTGGGAGTACCACAAAAACACTGTAACATTTTTAAGGACACAGATTCTTATCAACAACCAACCTGATCTATATAACCTTTATATTTTTTGATTTGGTCAATTGCAGTGGTCAAGTCCCCACGGTCAACATGCTCAGCAGGAGTATGAAGCCTGACAGCATAGAGAAGATTAAGGTATTCTTCAAATCTTCGTGATGGGTACAGCAGCAGCTCTGGCAGACTGTACAAGGCATAGAGAAGAGAACTCTGGTCTCTGAAGGCCCAAGAATACCCTGTCTGGGGGCAGGGGGTACGTGCTCTGCTCTCCCTCAGAACATACCTCAGCATTTGGGTAGCAATGGTCTTATCATGCCTCTTCAGGAAAGTTCGGAAGGCTGGTATCATTTCTCTGCACTAAAAGGTGAGGATTATATTGTCAAAACGTTATGAGATAGTTGCAAAGTCCACTGTTCACTGAGCAAGTGTGATCTATGGAATGCCTGAAGCAAAAGGGCAACATCTATGTTTAACCAGTTAAACTATTAGTAGTGCCATTGGTGTCTTCCTAATAAGAATGTGTGTTAGTTATACATAGACCTGACCCTATCCATTGAACTTAATCAGCATGGAAATAAGAATGTGCTTTTGAAACAGGTAGCCCTGGATTTGAATTAGAATACATTGAGTATATAACCTTGTCAAATTACTTAACTTTTCTGAGCCTCAGCTTTCTCATCTGTAACATGGATACCATCTCTAATATTTGTGGTGTGGGGAAAAAAAATCCTACCCATAAAGTGCCTGTCACACAGTAAATGTTATTTCAGTATAGTAAGATCTTAACTATTAATGGTATTCGCTTTTAATATTTCTGTTAATTATGTTTTCCATAGTAATATTTATTATACAGGTGTTCCACTGTACTTAATATCTGTTTTGGTTGGTTTGTTTTTGAGACAGAGTCCTCGCTCTGTTACCCAGGCTGGAGTGCAGTAGCGCGATCTTGGCTCACTGCAACCTCTGCCTCCCAGGTTCAAGTGATTATCCTGCCTCAGTCTCCCAAGTAGCTGGGATTACAGGTGCCCACCACCATGCCTGGCTAATTTTGTATTTTTAGTAGAGACAGGGTTTTGCCGTGTTGGCCAGGCTGGTCTCGAACTTCTGACCTCAGGTGACCTGCCTGCTTCAGCATCCCAAAGTGCTGGGATGACAGCCGTGAACCGCCACCAAGCCCAGCCTTAATATCTATTTTATTTAACTTTTATTTTTATTTTCTTTGGTGCCGTGACTCAGATACGCTTAATATCTATTTTAAAAGGTATTCATTTATCACTATTAGAACACCTCTGAAGTTACCTTTTTTCCATGCCTAAAAGATGTCGACAATGTTAACTTCTAGAAATCAAATATTCACTGATTTCATTCTCAGACTTTCGGCTAAGACCAAGTAAGTATTCATGGATTAGACCAAGTAAATATTCATGGATTTCGGTCATATTAATAGCTAACATTGGCTGGCGTGGTGGTTCACCTCTATAATCCCAGCACTTTAGGAGGCAGAGTTAGGTGGATTGCTTGAGCCCAGGAGTTTAAGACCAGCCTGGGCAACATGGTGAAACCCCGTCTCTACAAAAATTACAAAAAAAATTGCTGGGTGTGGTGGCACACACCTGTAGTCCTATCTATTTGGGAGGCTGAGGTGGGAGGATCACCTGAGTCTGGGGAAGTCGAGGCTGCAGTGAGCTGTGATCATACCACTGCATTTCAGCCTAGGTGACAGAGGGAGCCCCTATCTCAAAAAAGACCCACAACCAAATAGCTAACATTTAAGCTAAGTTGTTTGCACACACTGTGCTAGTGAAATAGGCATCATTATCTATAGCTATGAAAATTATCATTATCTATAGCTATAAAAATTCAGGCACCTGTCCCTGATACCATGTGATGCTTTGCTCCAATTCTTGTCTTCGAAGTCAGTTCTAAGAAATTACCTTATTTATGTAACTTTTGAATCATCAAGTTGTCCAGCAGTGACTAGACTCCCTGGCTCCCTGGGTGGGGTGGAAGGAATACTACAAAGAAAGCTGTCCAAGGGCAGGGGCCCTCCAGAGGCCTCCCAGCCCGCAGGCCTTTCCTGCAGGGCCTCTGTGAAGACAAGGTCACGGTGGACTCTGGCAGAAGTGTGCTGCCATGTGACAAGGTAGCCTTTTCTAGGCTTTCGATACCAACTGAGGAGGGAAGAAAGAGGGATTTTATTCCCATCAGAAGATATCCCAACAAGAGCAGCAAGTGGTACAGAAGGGAATTGCATATTCCTGCTCAGATTAAATAATGGCAGAAATTAGCCGGGTACGGTGGCTCACGCCTATAATCCCAACACTTTGGGAGGCTGAGGCAGGCGAATCACCTGAGGTCAGGAGTTCAAGACCAGCCTCACCAACATGGAGAAACCCCATCTCTACTAATAATACAAAAATTAGCTGGGCATGGTAGCATATGCCTGTAATCCCAGCTACTTGGGAGGCTGAGGCACGAGAATCGCTTGAATCCAGGAGGCAGAGGTTGCGGTGAGCTGATCGCACCATTGCACCCCAGCCTGGGCAACAAGAGTGAAACTCCATCTCAAAAATAAATAAGTAATGGCAGAAATTGCAACAAAGAAAAGTGTTAATAATTTACTCTCTAGGAAATGTAAGACCAAGACACTTCTTACTTCATAGTGACACTTCATAAATTGATTGTTCTTCCAAGAAAAACATGGATAATTAATTTATTTTCTACATGAGAGAGTGAAGTTGTCAAGGACACACAGGATTGTAGTAGCGGAGTGGATTCCAAGCTCAATTGTTGAGCATTTCCTGTAAACTGAAGGTATCTGGTCAGGTGAAAGCCCGGGAAATTGTATGAGGATTAGTTCAGTTCAAGAACCAATTACTGGCAATGCTGTGTGGCAAATACTGTGCTAGCCCCTAAATCAGGGCTCCTGTCCTCAGAGGTCACAGTATATGGAAAGACAGCTGGGAGCTAAGAGCAGAGAAGCCTTTCTTATTAACGCTAGTCTTTTGGGTCCCACACATAACTTCCTTTCTAGCTTAGATCTCATAGAATGATGAGATTGAAACTCATTTACCTTTTCAATAGTTTTCAGAATGACAGGGTAATTGTTGAAGAAATTGGTATATGGGTTCAACTGGCTTCCAAACTTTGTGACTATTTCTCCCATACAGTGAGCTGGGCCCCATTCCTGCAGTCTGTCTCTCAGGTTATCTAGAAACTGCCTGCGATATGAGAAGAGCATAAGTATGAGATATTAATTTGTGACAACTTATAAACCCAAATATCCATTGTCATTAGTGCAAGCGTTTTCAGCCTAGTCCTTTACAGTAGGGTTTTGGTCAAGTCATTTCTTCTTATCACAGAGAAGTATAGATTTGACAGGAAAGGGGAACTGGGACATGAAGGAGTAGGTTGGCTGGGTAGAATCCTGCCTCTTTACCTCAATTCCTTGAGTCAGAACCACACACTGGCCACAATACAGCTGCTGCCTAATGTCCCATTCTCTTGTCTCCAGATAGGCAGGTGGGTGAAATCTCTTACAGTATTTAGAGGAGAGTGATCCACTAACTTCAACAGCTGAATGCCATAACCCCTGCTTGGCCCATTTCCCCATGGCTCTAAGAAAATCCCTCATTCATCCATCACAGGCCATGAACACTGGAAGAGGCCTAGTTCAACCTCTTCACTTGGTAGGAGCTGGGGCCCATTGGGAAGAAGAAACTTGTTCCAAGTTACCTAGAGAATTACCATCAGAGAAGCACATATTCAGGTTGCCTTCCTTTACCACAGGCAGAAATGATCACTTATCTCTCTCATGTTACGCACTTGAAAATACGTTGTTATTGGCCGGGCTCGGTGGCTCAAGCCTGTAATCCCAGCACTTTGGGAGGCCAAGGCGGGCAGATCACGAGGTCAAGAGATCGAGACCATCTTGGCCAACATGGTGAAACCCCGTCTCTACTGAAAATACAAAAAAAGCTGGGTGTGGTGGCGTACGCCTGTAGCCCCAGCTACCAGGGAAGCTGAGGCAGGAGAATTGCTTGAACCCGGGAGGCAGAGGTTGCAGTGAGCCGAGATTGCGCCACTGCACCACTCAGCCTAGCACCTGGTGACAGAGCAAGACTCTGTCTCAAAAAAAAAAAGAAAATACGTTGTTGTTAAACTGACCCCCAGCCTTGGGCTTTCTAAGCTAAGTATCCTGGTGGCTTAATCCCATTAAATCTTTCTGGTTTCTTCCCATTGCTTAACTGAACATTGCTGATTAAGAACAAACATATGGCTTTCCTCCTTCCTGCTGTTTTTTGCATGGAGACTCTACTGGTTACAGCAAGGGTTCCCAACCCCCAGGCCATGGACCGGTACTGGTCTGTGGCCTGTTAGGAACCAGGCCGCATAGCAGGAGGTGAGTGACCGTTGAGTGAGCAAAGCTTCATTGATATTTACAACCGCTCCCTATTACTTGCATTACTGCCTGAGCTCCACCTCCTGTCAAATCAGCAGTGGCATTAGATTCTCACAGGAGTGTAAACACTATTGTGAACTGCACATTCGAGGGATCTAGGTTGTACGCTCCTTATGAGAATCTAATGCCTGATGATCTGTCATTGTCTCCTACCACCCCAAGATGAGACCATCTAGTTGCAGGAAAACAAGCTCAGGGCTCCCACTGTTTTACATTATGATGAGTTGTATAATTATTTCATTATATATTACAATGTAATAATAATAGAAATAAAGTACACAATAAATGTAATGTGCTTGAATCATCCTGAAACCATTCCCCCCACCCCTGGTCTGTGTAAATATTGTCTTCCAAGAAACTGGTTCCTGGTGCCAAAAAGGTTGGGGACCACTGGGTTATAAAATGCCTAGGTCCTGAACTCCACTCCCTGCACCATGGCTATGAACAGGGGAAGGGCTGTCCTTGGGAATCAATACTGGTCGCAGCCCGGTAGGTAATACAATGAGGATCTCTCCACTGTAATCAGCGTCCCCAAGAGGGGCAGAGAATCACTGCACCTCCAGACCGCTTCTGAAACAACAAAGCATGGGCTCTTCTCAGCGCACAGTGAATATTTAAAAAATACATATTCAGGGTTTACCTGTTGAGACTTAAAATCCGCAGAATATCAGAGAAGAGGATCTGGATATTGGCAGCACTCAGAATTGCTCTGTTTGATGACAGTGCTGCTTTCAGTGGTGTGACATAAACATCTCTCACAATTTCCAGCGTCTGCACGTATTTTCTCTCACTCTGTAAGAGTTCCCTGACAACTCTAGTTCGCTTTTCTGCTGAGTCCTTCTGGAGCATTCTCTCCTGTAGAGAAGCATTAAGAACTCATAGAAGCAGCACAGTGATTCTTCTCAGGCTTACAGCCTCAAGAAGCCTGAAAGTCAGTGATAGAGAAGTGGAAGTGCTGAGCAGTCAGGCAGCTACATGGAGATCCCCTTTTGCTGGCTTGTGCTAAGCAGGTTGACAGGGACTTCACAGGGGGCTGTGGAGGACCCTGCTGTCCATCACTTATCTCCAGGATTGCCAGAGAGCCCCTCACATCAGGCCAGCCCTGACGCCCAAGTGGAGAGGAGATTTTTAATCTTGGATCTAAAGGAAGGCAATTTGAAACTTTATTTTTATCCGTCTGTCCATCCAAATCCATAATAGGTGTCTTATGCTGGT
The DNA here is from genome assembly GCA_963573385.1 of Cacajao melanocephalus. Classification (NCBI taxonomy): domain Eukaryota; kingdom Metazoa; phylum Chordata; class Mammalia; order Primates; family Pitheciidae; genus Cacajao; species Cacajao melanocephalus. The sequence continues at coordinate 40,142 of CAUYLG010011683.1, read as the reverse complement.
GCTGGCCATGTAATGATGGGAACAAGACGGAGTCCTCTCTTCATGGAGGTTACAGTCTAGTGAGGAAGCCTTTGACTTGTCTACCCTTGTTTGTTTTCCTATTTCTTTTTCCCAGTAGTGTTTTATTGATTATCCTGCAGACAGAAGAACTGAAATGAGCTAGCCCTCTGCTACAGTTTGAATGTCTCCCTTCCAAAATTCAGATGTTGCCAATGTGATAGTATTAAGAAGTGGAGCCGTGAAAAGGTGACTGGGTCATGAGGACTCCTTCTTCATGAATGGGATCAGGTACCCTTATAGAGGGGCTTGGCAGAGGGAGTTGGTCCTCTCTTGCCTTCCACCATGTGAAGACTCCAAGAGAAGGCCCCAGACAGATGCCAGCACCTTGATCTTGGACTTCCCAGACTCCATAGAGAATTTCTATTCTTTGTAAATTACCCAGTCTCAAGTATTCTGTTGCAACAGCAAGAACTGGTGAAGACACCTTCTCATTATTAGCTAATTTGCTTCCCCAACTGACATATGAAAAAACTGAAGCATATGCTCTTCTTTCAGTACTAAGGATCTAACTTCAGTATTAAGGATAGACTTTGAGCTATAAGCCCATCTCTCCTGTCTAGCCAGGTTGCCAGATGTGCTACTTTCCTGTGTTTCCAACTCTTGTTTTATTTTTTAATGCAGAGGCAAAAACCATATACTGGCCTAAAGAAATACCATACCCTGATGTTGTGTGTGCTATGTTCATATAGAGAGATAAATTAATTTCTATTGCTGGTACTAGGCAATTTTTTTCTTTTATCTGTATATTTCAAAAGCTATAAAATGAGCATCTTTATACCAGAAAATTTATAATACCTAAATTTCAAAAACATAATGTCCTTCAATTTGAGCCTAGAATAATTAATATTTTCCCTCCAGCGCTAAGTATACCCCGCACTGCCCCCAGTAAAATATGACAATACTGCTTCTGTCACTCCTGGTGCTACTTGTGTGCTCATTCAGTGTGGACCTGAGGTGACTCCAGCACTCACCATGGTGAACAAAAAGCTCAAGGAAGGAGTCAGAACTGTCCATGTTAATTTTAAGGTGGTGGGCAGGATGGTTTCTTGGTACAATTTAAGATTAACAGACATACATCACTTAGTAAACTAATGAAAGCCTATTGGGAATAACAGGGCTTGTTAACAGGGTAGATCAGATTCCAGTTTGTCAGATGGCCAATCAATGAAACAGACACACCTGCAGAGTTGGAAATGGAGGCTGAAGATACAATTGATGTGTTTCAGCAGCAGACGGGAGGGGTCCACTAAAAAGAGAACCTGCTACTTTAGGCCAGAGGCTCTTCTTACAGACCAAGAGTGCATTCTCAACTAGAGAACTGCTATTTAGTTCCACTACATCCTATCTATGACAGTATAGTTCTCTCTATTCTTTCATTTCCTTCCCTATTCCTTTATTGTACATAAGGTAACTGATGAATGTGCACAAGCATTTTTTAAAAAATTAGTAGCCAATGGTATGTGTTGGTCAACATCAAATGGAGATGAGAAGGGGAAAGATGCTTCTGTGAAAAGATCTCCTTGTCCCGGTGCGTTGGCTCACGCCTGTGATCTCAGCACTTTGGGAGGCCACAGTGGGCAGATAACTTGAGGTCAGGAGTTCAAGACCCCCCTGACCAACATGGTGAAATCTCATCTCACTAAAAATACAAAACTTAGCTGGCCATGGTAGCACACACCTGTAATCCCAGCTACTCAGGAGGTTGAGGCAGGGGAATCACTTGAACCTGGGAGGTGGAGGTTGCAGTGAGCTGAGATCATGCCACTGCACTCCAGCCTGGGACGACAGAGTAAGACTCCCTCTCAAAAAAAAAAAAAAAGCCTCCTTTCTCCCTCCATGGCATACTGATTCAGCTGTTATCTTTACATTCCAATCTGTTTTGTTCTCACTGTTTTAACAACAGCAATAACATATGCATATATATAAATCCTTGCATACCTTGTTCGATTGGAGAATGCTAATGTTTCTCATTTATCATGGTAACACAAAGGGCAATTTTATAGCATTTTCATACATACCCCTTATATGTCGGGCAATCTGTCTTTAAGTGAGGATCAATTAGTTGATAAAAATGATTCCCAGATAGTTTTTCCTTCAAGTAAAACACCCTGTTGTTTAAATAAGTGTCTTGTTTAAAATGAAAAAAATGTGTAATGCTATATGACCTTCGCCGAGATGAATTAACCATAATTTCATTCACTGGAATTATAATGTAAAAATAAGAGGCAAATGAGAACCACTGTATTTGAAATATTATAAATGCACTCTTTTTTTTCTTTCTCTTTTTTGAGACAGGGTATCCCTCTGTCACCCAGGCTGAAGTGCAGTGGTGCAGTCATAGTTCACTGCAGCCTCGACCTTCTGGGCTCAAGCAATCCTCCTGCCTCAGCCACCAGAAAAGCCACCACAACAGGCCAATTTTTGTATTTTTTTTTTGTAGAGGCAGAGTTTTGCCATGTTGCCCAGGCTGTTCTCTAAATCCTCTGCTCAAACGATGCACCCGCCTTGACTGCCCAAAGTGCTGGGATTATAAGCATGAGCTACCAAACTCTTCTTGTTTATTTTCCAAACACACGGTCTGTATAGAATACCTACTTAGACATATCTAATGAAGTAAAAAATACATCTGCATCCCACTTAGCAGTTGGCTTACAGTTCATGTATTTTTAAATATTGTATGTGTATTTCTGTATGTATATATTTTTAAATATTGGAGTTATCCAACATTTTTAATCATTTTGAACTAAGGTTTTCATTGTGAAGCCTTTTGTTATCTTAAAGCCACTGTCAGGTATTATTACCGATAGTCAGATGAGAAACTCTCATATTCACTGCTCGGTGGAAACACGCTCTTCCTTGGTGTTCCTAGGGATGGGTTTGGGGTGAGTGAACACCCATGCCCTGGGGTTCACAGCCTGCACTGTCTGCAGCAGATGGACACAGCCAGGGTGTCTGGGCCGGGATAGAGCCCCAAGTCTGAGCTCAGGGCTGCAGGACTTAAGATTTGTCTTGCCCAATTGGCCTTAGGGAAACCATTTAACTTTTTCTTCCCCCATGTAACTTTTCTTAACTCTGGCTAGGAATGTCTCCTTTATAGGATTCTGAGAATGAAAGGTGATAATAAATGTGTTTGTGTGTTGAAGAAAACAAAACCACCTGCAGTGCCTTGGATGACACAGGAGGGGACCAGCCTCTTCTGAGGCAGCAGCTTCCTCCACACTTTACACAGAAAGACAGAGCCCTAGACATTGGATTCATTAGACTCAACTTCTGAAGTCAGACTGTAAGTTGCTAGATTAATTAGAAACTGTGAGCCTTTGTCCATGTGCCATTTCTTTAAAAGGCATGCTAGTATCATACAGGAAAGTCAGGGAGTAACATACAGATTGGTTTTGCTCCAGTCTGTTACACTGCTATCCTTCTGGCTCAACTTTTCAGTCTGGGGCTTATTTAAAAGAAAAGTCTGCCAGCTGAATTGTCCCTAATTATATTTGAGGGATTATTTTAATCCCCCAAAGAGAAATTTTCAAGGAAAATGAAGAACTAACCAGAATATAGGCTGAAATTTCATTGTCAGGAGCAAAACCAATGATAAATTTACATTATGTAATAATTAGCTTACCAGATTAATCAGTGCTTCAAAATTTAAATCATTTTTGCTGAGCCTTGACTTTGTGTCCCAAGAATTGTCTTCTACACCATTTCTTTCCTGAAGATTGAATGGAAACTTAGTTATTGCAGGCAGGTCTCGGCATCTCTGAAAACTCAATACTGTGCCCACAGAAGGCCCTCAGAAGCGATCTGCCTTCAGCCCCAGCCACAATGTTCCCTGACACAATGAGTTCAGTGCTTGCAAATGGGATGCCACCCTTAAATTAAATTTTATGTTTTTTAAAAATAGTCTTTGCTTCCTTTGAAGTACATTATACTTGAGAACTAAATTCAGTGAAGCTCCCTCTTCCCTGGGGGCCAGGGGAGTGATGGTGTGCCGGGGCTCCTCCCAGGCTTAGAGGCTTGCATACATTCTTGGGTAACAGGCTTCTTTTATTTTTCTTTTTCTTGAGACAGAGCCTTGCTCTGTCACCCAGGCTGGAGTGCAGTGGCATAATCTCGGCTCACTGCAACCTCCACGTCCTGGGTTCAAGCGATTCTCCTGCCTCAGCCTCCTGAGTAGCTGGCTTACAGGCACCTGCTACCATGCCCTGCTAATTTTTATATTTTTAGTAGAGATAGGGTTTTGCCATGTTGGCCAGGCTGGTCTAGAACTCTTGACCTAAGGTAATCTGCTTGCCTCGGCCTCCCAAAGTGCTGGAATTACAGGCATGGACCACCACACCCAGCCCAGTAACAGGCTTCTGCCTCAGCTCTGCTCTGTTCCTTCTCAGTTGAGGGCAAATAGGTTATTTTCCTTTTAAGATGCCAGAAGGAAAAGCTCACAAAACTCACTCTTTTTTTTTTCACCAAGTGAAAATGTGTCATAAACAGTTCACCTACCCTTTCTAGACCTGCACATTTAAATAAGGCTTATTCTTTCTTTACTTTACCTTGTTAACTATTCTTGCTGTGACCTCCCTAAAACTTAGCCCACTTTTTTTTTTTTAAAAAAAAAGCCCTCTACCCCCACCCCTGCTGCCTGCAGCACCCCAGGGTCCACCCTAGCAAGGAACAATGGTCCCAGTCCTATGGTTATGTTGAGGGATGATGATGGTTAATGGTCGTTACTGCTGCCTTCCTAATCAAAGATTAAACTATCATTGGCAGCCCTTGGATGTCCAGGGATGAGGCTGGAAGAATAACTTCAATTTGTAACCAAGACTCCTTTTATCTTATTTACTGAAGCAAAAACGATTTTTTTTTTTTTGGAGATGCCACCTTGCTATGGCAGCCTGAGCCTCTGCAGAAGAGCCCTGGTCGGCAAAGCTGCTGCCAGCTAGCTCTAGTCCTAGATGGCAGGAGGTCCTGCCTGACCCCAAGTGCTTCATGTCTGCTCCAGGGAGTCTTCTAATGATTTATTTTGTCCTCTGCACTTGTGGCTGTCCCATACCAGCCTGGCACATATCCATAAGTATGGCTTGGGCAAGGGGAGGAGATCTACTTTGTTTTGTCTTGTTTTGTTTTGAGACAGGGTCTCACTCTTTCACCCATGCTGGAGTGCAGTCGTGCAATATTGGCTCACTGCAGCCTCGACCTCCCACCTTAGCCTCCCAGGTAGCTGGGACTATAGGCACAAGCCACCATGCCTGGCTAATTTTGTTCATTTTTTTTTAGAGAGAAGGTCTCACTGTGTTGCCCAGGCTGATCTCAAATTCAAGTGATCCTCTTGCCTTGGGATCCCAAAGTGACGGGATTACAGGCATGAGCCACTGTGCCCAGCCAGTATCTTGCACTCCAGCCTGATGGAGTGAGGCTGTCTCAAAAAACAAAAACGAAAACTCTCAGTTTGGGCCAAGATTAGGATAACCCAAACAGTACAGAATTGTATTGTGAATCTCACAGATAAGGGAGCCATTTTTCTCTGGAAAATCACCTGACTGCACAGGCTCACATGAAAATTTATGCATTAAAATCCAGGTGTCAGCATGGACCCCAGACCACCTTCACTATTTTAGAACCTGCTCGCTTACAATTGGGCTTTGTTTCACATTCTGGCTCAGCAGCAGCTTACTTTTTTAAATATATTTTTTTCCTTTGTGGAGAGGACATTGATTTGGCATGGTAATTTTGTTTGAACCTAAAACTGCCAAGTTCATTCATTTTATATTATACGTTTAATTGCCAGAATTTTTACAGCTTAATTTTAGATTCAGATACTATCTCTTACTTGTTTTTATGGATGAATTCAGAGAAAGTAACAGGGCAGAAACTTTGGACATTTATAGGACAACTATTATTTTGGGTTGGTGGGTCTTTGCCTTGGCTCCCCAGGACATATAAAGAAGACCATAAAAAAATAAGCTCGCAGAACCAGGCTTTGATCACATGTTAGGAATTGTCTCTAGGCAGGCGCTATTTTCCAGAGATGTTCTAGTCACTGCTGATGCTTCTGCCAGCAAGCACTCAGCTGCCTAGATAAGGGGACAGAAATAGTTGTCAAAATGACAGAGTTCAGGAACAACTATAATTCTGGCTACCAGCCATCACCATGGTTGCATGGTATCAGTGTAAACATTATAGGCAGACAAAGATCAAGAGTAAATAATGATTGGGCAGCAAGATGATAGGTAGGTAGGTAGGCAGGTGGATGGATAGATACATGGATGGAAACACACACACACCACACACACACAGAGTCTTGGATTTGACAATCCCTATTACACAAGCCTCTCTGGAAGAGTTTTTGTTGTTGTTGTTGTTTGTTTTTTTAAGAGCGAGTTTTGTTTTCGTTGCCTGGGCTGGAGTGCAATGGCGCAATCTTGGCTCACTGCAACCTCCACCTCCTGGGTTCAAGCGATTCTCCTGCCTCAGCCTCCCGAGTAGCTGGGATTCCAGGCACCCGCCACCATGCCTGGCTAATTTTTGTATTTTTAGTAGGGACAAGGTTTCACCATGTTGACCGGGCTGCTCTCGAATTCCTGACCTCAGGTGATCTGCCCGCCTCAGCCTCCTAAAGTGCTAGGATTATAGGCATGAGCCGCCAAACCTGGCTGAAGGGTCTTTAAAACAATTATCTCAGAGAAGTTTTTACTGTCCCCTCTTTTGTTTCCTGAGGCTTCTCAATGAATATCCGGTTAAAAATAAACCCTAATGTAAAGAAAAGCAGCTTTTCTATTTTTATCCTAATTCAACACTGACATTTAGCTCTGGTTTTTCATCCTAGAGGTCTCCGCAATTGTTTTGTGGGCTTTGTGCCCAAGCTCTCTAGTGTTAAATAGTAGAGAACCAAATGAGAATCTAATACATATTTTTTTCCTAATTCGATTTTAAAAAAATCAAAGAAATTTCCAGGCATTAAGGAGTTTTACATTTCTCCAGTTTTATTACAGGCAGACAATGGAGCAATAGAGGGCCTGCTTTCCAGCAATGAGAAACTTTAAGCCCACATTTCATGCATTGTTATTATTATTTTAGATGGAGTCTCACTCTTGTAACCCAGGCTGGAGTGCAGTGGTGCAATCTTGGCTGACCACAGCCTCTGCCTCCCAGGTTCAAGCCATTCTCCTGCCTTAGCCTCCCGAGTAGCTGGGATTACAGGGATGTGCCACCATGTCCGGCTAATTTTTTGTATTAGTAGAGATGGGGTTTCTACACGTTGATCAGGCTGGTCTCAAACTCCCAACCTCAGGTGATCCACCTGCCTCGGCTTCCCAAAGTGCTGTGATTACAGGCCACTGTGCTCGGCCATTTCATGCAGTATTTTATGAACATGATTAGCTGTTTGGGTCAACAGCCTGTTGAAAATATTTCATTCATGAAATCTTGCTTCGTGAATTTTATTTGGCAGAGGAAATCAAGAAATGTCCAGGAATGAAAGTGTTTCACTGGGCGCGGTGGCTCACGCCTGTAATCCCAGCACTTTGGGAGGCCAAGCCAGGCAGATCATGAGGTCAAGAGTTTGACACCAGCCTGACCACCATGATGAAACCCCGTCTCTACTAAAAATACGAAAATTAGCCGGGTGTAGTGGCACGTGCCTGTAATTCCAGCTACTCAGAAGGTTGAGGCAGGAGAATCGCTTGAACCTGGGAGGCAGTGGTTGCAGTGAGCTGGATTGCGCCATTGCACTCTAGCCTGGGCGACAGAGCGAGACTCCGAGGAAGCGCTCCAACTGGTCATTCCTGTAGGTGTCAATGATCCCAGAAATGGTTCTCACCAAGAGTTAGGCCTTTCAAATGTAAAAGTAGCGCTTCAGGGGAGGAAGCACCTTAGTTTTGTCCCTATTGCTTTCTTCAAGTTTTCTTGCTCCAAAGAGGGGCTTTTCTGGGGTCTATATGCCTGGGGTTTGAGGTGATAGCTTCACCCTTAGGAATAGAGGTGGTTGAAAGTATCCAGTAAAGTTTCCAGGGAGTCAGGAATCAGCAGATGTTGAAAGGACTTTGGAAGAATTTGGAACCTCTGTAATGAGGTTATATGTTGATCATTCCCTTTAGTGAACCAAAGGAAAATGAGTGGTATTAGAGTCCTGGGTGCTGTTTTTCAAAGGTTTTCATAGGCTGAAGGATGGATGGAGACTATGTCTCCTTTTGAGAGAATAATCTCCAAGAATTTCAGAGATGATAGATGCCATAACAAGGCAAAAGCCGCAGCCTAAGCAGCAGAAAGGGGAGTCGGGAATAAATGCCCACCTGGTGTTCTCGCCCCGGCGTTCCCGTCTCAGCCCTTGCATCCTGTTACCAGGCACTAATCATGCTGTACCACCTATTTATGTAATAGTCTCATCATCCACAAAGGCAGGAACTGTCTTATTTTGCTGTCCCAAGATTTAGCAGAAGGTCTAGCACGTGGTTAGCTCCTGCAAATACTTAGAGAATGGAACTAAAAAGATGAGGAATTGCCCGCTGTCTGAGAAGAGGTCTGTGAAAGTTTCCTGAAAAGATCGATTTAGGGGCAGGGCAGCCAGCCAGCAGGACTAATGTGAAAAGGGCTTAGATATCCCTGTAAAGGCATTTAGACTCCTCTCAGGATGGCCAGCAAACAGTGACTCAGGCCTATAATCCCAGTAGATTAGGAGGCTGAGACAGGAGGATGGCTTGAGCCTAAGAGTCCAAGGCTATGGTGAGCTATAATTGTGCCACTGTACCCCAGCATGGGTAACAGAGCGAGGCCCCATCTAAAAAAAATTTAAAAATAAAGACTCCTGTCTCAGAGAGATGCTTGTGGCTAGGAAGAATAAGCCACTTGGGCAATTTGTGGGGGAAGGAGAGGATGAAAGCGAGGGTTGTGCTATGGTAACAGCAGAAGGGTGGGTGTTTGTTTGTTTATTTTGAGACAGGGTCTTACTCTATTGCCCAGGCTGGAGTGCAAGGTCATGATCTCAGCTAACTACAACCTCTGCCTCCTTAGTTCAAGTGATTCTCCTGCCTCAGCCTCCCAAGTAGCTGGGACCAGAGGCATGCACCACCACACCTGGCTAATTATTGTATTGTTGGTAGAGGCAGAGTCTCACTATGTTGGCCAGGCTGGTCTCAAACTCCTGGCCTCAAGTGATCCACCCACCTCAGCCTCCCAAAGGGCTAGGATTACAGGCATGAGCCACCGCCCCCAGCCAAGGATGGGTCTTAACAATGGCAGGCCGTGTGCTGCTGAATTCATATGGGGCAGTGGGCAGAGGGGACGCTGCCACCAGCGGTCCTCCATGTCTGCTCCTGCCCTGCCCTGTGCTGTCCTTTAAAGAAGCATTAACAAATACTTCCAGAATATAAGGTTAATAGGGCAACAAATGATTTGCCTGCTGGGGGAGCTCACAAGTCTCTTACTCCTAACAGCCTCCATGGTGAGTCTGTGTTCGGGGCTGGCATCCCATGCCTGCAAACATCAAAGATAGGTGACTTTTCTATGGACATAAAATGGTTCTAAAACAGCATTTTCCCCTACACAGAAATCAGCTATGTGAATGAAAATGTAATTCTCAGCGTTTCTTGAATCTTGGTTATTTCACATAACCAAGAATGCCTGGATTCCTTATATCGTACTGGCAAAATGATTTTTTTTTTTGCCTGATGAACTAGCTTTATTTATTTATTTTAAGACAGAGTCTCACTCTGTTGCCCAGGCTGGAGTGCACTGGTGCGATCTTGGCTCACTGCAACCTCTGCCCCCAGTCCCCATCAGTTTCAAGGGATTCTCCTGCCTCAGCCTCCTTGAGTAGCTGGGATTACAGGGATGCCACTACGCCCAGCTAATTAATTTTTGTATTTTTAGTAGAGACAGGGTTTCACCATGTTGGCCAGGCTGGTCTCAAACTCCTGACCTCAAATGATCCGCCCACCTGGACCTCCCAAAGTGCTGGGATTACAAGCATGAGCCACCGTGCCCAGCCAGAACTCGCTTTAAACCCTTTTTTTTCTTTAATGAATTTGAATCTCGACTAAGAAAAAAAAGAACCATTCTTAGTTTCACCCCCCTCCAAAAAATTCCCCTTAAGTTCTCTCAGGGCTCAACTATATAAATGGCAAAGTAAAATGCAAATTTCTAACATTCTCCCATTATCCAATAGTGTTACTCAAGTTGACATGGTGTAATTTTATGCTTTTAAGTGGCTTCAATGTTACTCATATTACAAAACTAAGAAACTCTCTTTTTTTTTGAGACAGAGTCTCGCTCAGTCACCTGGGCTGGAGTGCAGTGGCTCGATCTTGGTTCACTGCAACCTCCACACAGGCTAGAGTACAATGGCATGATTTTGGCTCACTGCAACGTCCAACTCCCTGGTTCAAGCAATTCTCCTGCCTCAGCCTCCTGAGTAGCTGGGATTACAGGTGTGCACCACTATGACTAGCTAATTTTTTGTGTTTTTAGTAGAGAGGGGGTTTCACCATGTTGGCCAGGCTGGTCTTGAACTCCTCATCTTGTGATCTGCCCGCCTCGGCCTCCCAAAATGCTGGGATTACAGGTGTGAGCCACTGTGCCTGGCTGAAACACCCTTTTTAATAATACTTCATGAAAACAAAATGCTTAGGAGAAATGGTATGTTCAAACTTCCCAGTAGAGCTCATATTATGGTTTATGAACTTCTTCATCACATGTGCCTAACTCTATAGAAAAGCAATGGCATAAAAATTCAGCAGCATTTTTACCTTCATGAATAAGCCGAATGCTGTCTTTGGGTCACATTTTGTTGGAATAACATTTCCTTCAAAATCTTTGATCTTTTTACCACATTTCTTCAGCAGAAAATATGACAAAAATTCCAGAGGTTTGTCCTAAAAAAATGCCACCCCCCCCCCAAGAAAAATTCCTGTTTAAAACATTCATCTGAAATACAGGTGTCAATAGTGCAGCAGAAGAGACAACAGACTTTTTAGCAGGGATTTCAGCTTTCTACTTAACGAATTTACATGTCCAGAAAACAAAGTGACTAGTACTCAATTCAAGGCAGTACATGAGACTTTCTAGTTAATCTCATATTCCAGTTACCATACATTCATCACCATCCAGTTAAGACACCAGAGTCCGATAGGAGGGTCTCTGAAGATCTTTGGAACCAAAGTGGCCCATGCCAACCTCTTGGCCAAATGAGGAAAGGGGACAGGCAGGATCTTGTTGTCTTTCAGGGGAAAAAAGAAGGCCTGAGAGAGAGGCTGCAGTAGCAGAATTGCTGGAAAAAACATGCTGAGGCTCTCAAATTTGGTTCCTTCTGAGGCTATAGGTTTGAGCATCATCCAAATTATATCATACATGGTTATTTTTAAATAATTAGATGGAAATAAGTACACTGAACCTACACCAAGCACGTTGAGTAATCCTTTGGTGTTTTGGGAGACAGTGCAGGGGCATCTCTGTGAATATCCCTGCTCAATTTTTTTTGGTTTTTTTGAGACAAGGTTCCACTCTTGTTGCCCAGGCTGAAGTGTAATGGCATGATCTCAGGTCACTGCAACCTCCGCCTCCCAGGTTCAAGTGATTCTTCTGCCTCAGCCTCCTGAGTAGCTGGGATTGCAGGCATGCGTCACCACTCCTGGCTAATTTTGTATTTTTAATAAAGATGGGGTTTCTCCCTGTTGGTCAGGCTGGTCTTGAACTCCCAACCTCAGGTGATCCGCCCACCTCGGCCTCCCAAAGTGCTGAGATTACAGGAGTGAGCCACCACGCCCGGCCTATCCCTGTTCATTTTATCAGCAAAGCTCACCAAAGGCCTTTCATCATTAGGCTGCCTGAGTCTCACTGCAGAGCTGAGACTTCACAGAGGACAAACTACAGCTCATGCAGCTTCGCAGCCCACACCCAGTGCAGGACAGCTAAGCCCAGAGATGCCTGGTGCAGACCCAGGAAGCCACGTTGAAGCAGGAGCAGATACTCGGTGATAAGGAGAGAGAGATGTGTGCAGAGACAATGTTAAATTCACCCACAAAGTAGAATTATGATGGTGGAAGAGAAAGATTTGAGAACTTCCTTGAGAATTCCTTGGAAAACTAGAGAATTTAGATTATTGAATATGTTAACATCAACCCTATCTCCATCTTATTCCTGATTTCCCTTAGATAGAGAGCTGTGTGCTGCATTTTCTTTTCTTTTCTTTTTTTTTTTTTGAGACAGAGTCTCACTCTGTCACCCAGTCTGGAGTGCAGTGGTGCAATCTCGGCTCACTGTGACCTCCACCTCCCAGGTTCAAGGGATTCTCCTGCCTCAGCCCCCCGAGTAGCTGGGATTACAGGTGCCTGCCACCATGCCCAGCCAATTTTCGTATTTTTAGTAGAGACAGGGTTTCACCGTGTTGGCCAGGATGTTCTTCAACTCCTGACCTCAAGTGATCCATGCGCCTTGGCCTCCCAAAATGCTGGGATTACAGGCGTGAGCCACCTTGACCAGGCCACGTTGCAGTTTTCCTATAGCTATGCTGGCCTCTTTGGGGTTGGGAGAGCTCTCTGGCGCCTGGCCTCTCCTCACTGTTTTCTGAAATGTGGACTGACCTTAATGAGAGAGTACCTTGGATCTGCGTCTCATGAAATTGTTTCATGGGGCTTCTCCTACAGCCATCCCCAACTGAATGACTGATTTGCTTCTTTCTGTTCTGTTGTGTTCTCTTTCCCCTCCCCTCTCATCTAGCCCCCTTTCCCTTCATCTTTTCACATCGGGGTCACACTTTCTCAGGCTTCTACTCAAACTAGGAACTGGTTTCACTGTTGAGTAAAGTTTATGTGAAATATAAAGCCACTAACATGTTTTATATATAAAAAAGTCACTTCTGACTGAAATTAAGCACAAGACAGAAAACAGGGCACAACGTAATAAACTTGAAATAACCTAGAAGATTTTCCTACTTGTCCGTTTTGTATACTTAGCACATCTTGGGCCCAGAATCTCTCAGTGGCTGTTTTTAGAAACCAATGTAATTTCTCTGAGGAATTGTGCTCTGAAAGGGATAAACTGGTCAAAAAAATTAATAATAACTGCAAACAGAATTGATTTAAATGTTGGTTTTTGCAGTTTACTTTCTTCAAAGAAACACTTACAGAATCTTCTTTCAACAACTCCATCAGCCCATCTGCCAGAGCTTGTGCGATCTCTTGGTTGTTCAGAATGTCACTCATACCCATGGTGTCAAACATAAACTGCCCTGTCAATAGAAGGTCACATGCCCTGTCATTGATTTATGTAAGAAATGTGATTTAAAAACAACAACAACTTGGTCCTCACAGTTTCTTTTCTTTTTTCTTTTTTTTTTTTTTTTTTTTTTTTTGTGGCAGGGTCGTACTCTGTTGCCCAGGCGGGGGGGCAGTGGCAAAATGATAGCTCACTGCAGCCTTGATTCCCTGAGCTCAAGTGATCCTCCTACCTCAGCTGCTCAAGTAACTGGGACTACAGGCATGCACCACCATGCCTGCTTAATTTTTTAACTTTTGTTTTTTTGAGAGGGAGTTTCACTCTTGTCAGCCAGGCTGGAGTGCAGTGGTGCTATCTGGGCTTACTGCAACCTCTCTGCCTCCCAGGTTCAAGTAATTCTTCTGCCTCAGCCTCCCAAGTAGCTGGGATTACAGGCCCTCACCACCACGCCCGGCTAATTTCTTTTTTTTTTGTAGTTTTAGTAGAGATGGGGTTTCATCATGTTGACCAGGCCAGTCTCGAACTCCTGACCTCAAGTGATCTGCCAACCTCGTCCTCCCAAAGTGCTAGGATTACAGGCGTGAGCCACTGTGCCCAGCCAATTTTTTAACTTTTTGTAGAGATGAGGTCTTTCAGTGTTTCCCAGGCTGGTCTCAAACTCTTGGCCTCAAGCAAACTGCCCACCTCAGCCTCCCAAAGCATTGGGACTACAGACATGAGCCACCATACTGGACCCACAGTTGTTTTTTAGTGGATAAAAATGCAAAGAATAGCAGTAAAAATTCTATTAGACCATGAAGATTTCTACTGTGATAAAAATATAAAATGAACCAAAGTAATTTAAATGTCTAGCATATAAAAACTGCCCACTCTGGCAAAACTGATATTGAATGAAATGTATAAATTGGACAATAAGGAGAGAACACAAGAAAAGGAGCTCAGTAAGTTTAAATGTTAGACTCTTGATCCTACCAAAAGTTCCTCTATATTCCCCTTTATTTTGTGCTCAGTTTTTTTTTTTATTGAGACAGGGTCTCACTCTGTCACCCAGGCTGGAGTGCAGTGACGTGATCTTGGCTTACTGCAACTTCTTCCTCCCCAGCTCAAGCAATTCTCATGCTTCAGCCTCCTCAGTAGCACATGTCACCGTGCCCAGCTTTTGTATTTTTCTGTGGAGACAGTGTTTTCCATGTTACCCAGGCTGGTCTCAAACTCCTGAGCTTAAGCAATCCACCTGTCTCGGCTTCTCAAAGTGCTGGGATTACAGGCATGAGCCACCACACTAGGCTTCAAATCTATAAATATTTTAAAGTCCAAAGTAAATAACATGCAAACATACATACACAGAAATCTGTTAATTTTAAAAATATTTTAATACCATGCAGTTATATAAAAAATTGTTTTTCCATTGACTTCTCATTGTCTACATATATTATACTGGGGAGGCTGAGGCAGGAAGATAGCTTGAACTCGAGTTCGAGGCTGCAGTGAGCTATGATTGTGCTGCTGCACTCCAGCCTGGGTGACAGAGTGAGAGCCTGTCTCTAAAAAAAACAAAACACACAAAATTATATCTTTAAAAAGTTTACCTTTCCAATTTTCTTTCTAGTCCTTAATATCTATGAAAGAACTAGGAGAGCCAGGCCCGGTGGCTCACGCCTGTAATCCCAGCACTTTGAGAGGCCAAGGCGGGTGGATCACTTGAGGTCAGGAGTTCGAGACCAACCTGGCCAATGTGGTGAAATCCCATCTCTACTAAAAATACAAAAATTAGGCCAGGCGCCAGTGGCTTGCACCTGTAATCCCAGTACTTTGAAAGGCCGAGGTGGGTGGATCACTTCAGGTCAGGAGTTTGAGACCAGCCTGGCCAACATGGTGAAACTCTGCCTCCACTAGAAATACAGAAATTAGCAGGGTGTGGTGGTGGATGCCTGTAATCCCAGCTACTTGGGAGGCTGAGGCAGGAGAATTGCTTGAATCTGGGAGGCAGAGATTGCAGTGAGCCAAGATCGCACCACTGCACTACAGCCTGGGCAACAGAGTGAGACTCCATTAAAAAAAAATTAGCCTGGTGTGGTGGTGCGTGCCTGTAATCCCAGTTACTCGGAAGGCTGAGGCAGGAGAATCCCTTGAACCTAGGAGGCAGAGGTTGCAGTGAGCTGAGATCACCCCATTGCACTCCAGCCTAGGGGACAAGAGTGAAACTCCGTCTCAAAAAAAAACAAAAAAAGAAAGAACTAGGAGAAATAATTTCTCCCTGTTTATAACTTCATAACTATTTTTAAATAATGGTTGAACACCTCCTAAATGTGATAGAGTGGGTAGGACAAATTAGCAGGAAGGCAAATCCCTGTTTTGGAGGCATTTATGTAAAGAGGTGTAGGACATACATTGACAGGTAAGATATCTGCATGCACACTTGTGTGTTGCAGCTGTTGTGTAGATAGTAACTATGTAAACAGACCTTAAATATGGAACTGGGCAGAGGAAAGGAAGAAAGGCATAGATAGAGGATGATTTGATTGATACGGTGTTTTAGTCTGGTGGAAAGTATTAGGGGAAAAATTGAATAGATACTAATAGTTGCAGATGAGAAAAAGAAAAACTTTTTACCCAGAGGATGAAATATACTTAATTTTAAAGAATGGACTACTTTAGTAAAGATGCAAAGTTGAGGCAGTAAGTTGTTTTCAAAGGGCTCTGCTGTGGTCGTTCATTCGATCATGGGGATGGGGTGTGAATGGAAAAATTCATTCAGCCATGTCCAGTAGGCTCAGCAAAGGCCCATGGAACCCATCACTAAATTATATATTTTAGATAGAAAATAAATATGACTTAAATTGTAGAAGAATTTATGTAATAAGTGCTGGGGTTTAAGAGGTACTCAACTTTTAGAGCAAATTCTAGTGGGAAAAGTACACAGCTCTCTGGCTTAGCAAACAGCAAATTGTGTCTAGGCAAATAATTGACAAACAAGAATTAATAAGGTGGTAATTTTTTTTTTTTGAGCCAGAGTATCACTCTGTTGCCCAGGCTGGAGTGCAGTGGCACTGTATTTGCTCACTGCAACCTCTGTCTCCTGGGTTCAAACAACTCTCCTGCCTTAGCTTCCTGAGTATCTAGGATTACAGGTGCCCACCACTACACCCAGCTTATATATATATTTTAGTAGAGACAGGGTTTCACCATGTTGGCCAGGCTGGTCTTGAACTCCTGACCTCAGGTAATCCGCCTGCCTCAGCCTCCCAAAGTTCTGGAATTACAGGCATGAGCCACAGCACCTGGCTCAAGGTGGTAAAATTTTACAATGAGAACCAGCTTCAACATTTTGAACCTGAATATATTTGTTCTTAGGGGATATTCATTATATTTGAAAGGCAATGTGAGCAACCTAGGAGATAAAGTTTTACTGAAATGTTCAAGAGTTAAATTTTACTTGTGCCATAACTAAACTTGTATTCACTCGGCATATGAAGGCAACTTCATAATTAACCTGCAACAGAAGTAGCAGGACTGCTTACCTATCATCCTGCCACTGATGCTCCTCTGCAGTTCCTTGAAGACAGGACACAACTGCTTCCTTACCACTTTCAGGGTGTCTTCTAGGAAGTCTGTGAAGCTGCACCATATCTGTAGCTTCGATTCACTGAAGTAGATGGAAGAGGGGGCCTTCCCCCATTGGGCTCCCAGCCAATCACTAAGAACTGACATGATTTTCTTCTGTTATTCCTGCAGGCTTGAGCTCAAATGAAAGAATTCTATGTCTTGTTTAAAGTGCAACAGAAACTTAGTTGCATTTGTATTATTACCGTTTCTCATTAGAAGACTAAGACAAACACCCATCCTCTGTTTTCAAAGGTAAAGTTAGAAACTCAAAAAGGATTTAATGAATCATTTCAAATGCATCTCTACTCTCTGATAGATGAGGCTGATGTATTCCATTCAAAGTTTAAAAAAAACAGCTGCGCTGTGCACTGGGAAGCTGAGCAGTCATCTAAGGAAGAATGCACTGCTTTACCTTTCCAGTCTAAAAGTGAAAGCACAAGAAATCCCATGGTACATGGCTTCCCCATTAAACCATTGAAAGGCAACCCTGTCATAGCCAAATCTATATCTTTCTTAAATTATGTGAAACTGCTGCCTTGCTGTACAAATCATCTATGTGACTATAGCAGGTGCTATAAACTTTCTGTAAGAAAGTTTCTCTTCTTAAAAAGCAATTACTGCTGAGGCGGGCAGATCACAAGGTCAGGAGATCGAGATCATCCTGGCTAACACAGTGAAATCCGTCTCTACTAAAAATACAAAAAATTAGCTGGGCGTGGTGGCACACACCTGTAGTCCTAGCTACTTGGGAGGCTGAGACAGGAGAATCGCTTGAACCTGGGAGGCAGACGTTGTCGTGAGCTGAGAGACTCTGTCTCAAAAAAAAAAAAGCAATTACTGGATGATACAGTGGTATGTTAAATTTGATTTTCCGTCCTGAATGGAGAGAGAGCTTTGTTTGCTTTGTTTCCTCTACTTTTTATAGAGGAAAAGATAGACATGAAAAGCTTCATAACATGTTTTTGTTTTTGTTTGAGACCAAGTCTTGCTCTGTCACCCATGCTGGAGTATAGTGGCGTGATCTCGACTCACGGCAACCTCTGCCTCCCGGGTTCAAGCAATTCTCATGCCTCAGCCTCCCCAGTAGCTGGGATTACAGATGCGTGCCACTACTGCCCAGCTAAATTTTGTATTTTTAGTAGACACGGGGTTTCACCATGTTGGCCAGGCTGGTCTCAAACTCCTGACCTCAAATGATCTGCTCAACTTGATCTCCCAAAGTGCTGAGATTATAGGTGTGAGCCACTGTGTCTGGCCACATTTTTTTTTTAAATAAGGAGAATGAGGAGAAGAGGGGGAAAGGAGGATGAACAGGAGAAAGGGAAGGCAGAGGAGGAGAAAAGGAAGAAAACCTGTTCCCTATTACCAGCAACAGTGTCTATGTCCTGCTATGCTCTGCAAGGCCAGTTCTTCTCTTCACAGAGCCAAATATGCTATCATTTGGTGATATTGCTATATTAACTAAAATTAGCAAGTGACCTCTGCTTCAAAACTATATTAGGTCAATGCACTTTGTTATATCTACAAAGAATCTTTTCCCTTACCAGTTTCACAATCGTACCGGTTTTCCCAAATTCTAAAAAGCCCTTGGCATTTAGGAGTAGAGAAGCAATGATTTATACAGTTTCTGCATCCCTCTCAGCCCTCGTTGATAGGAATCAAGGGTGTGTGTTCAGGGGGAAAATGACTGGCCTCAGTGTAACAAAGCAATTTGGTTCTCTTGTTGGTCAGCCCATGCTACATTTTAATCTAAATTTGCAGTGTTAGTATCTAAATGAAAGTTTGCTTTCAGGTGTATTTTCTCTGATCATTTTTCCTCTCAGATAATGCTACTGAAATGGAAACTAAGTGAGCCTCTTTGCCATCTCTTCATAGCTACAATTTATTTTTCCAAATAAAACCATATTGACTATATTTTACTAAGAAAAGTTATTCTTTGTACTTATTCTTTTTCTAGATTAGCAACTTTGCTTAACTGTTAAAGATTACGTTTTCAACAGAGTTTTTGCAAATGATGGTTTGAGGCAAATATGTACAATAAATAATCTTCTAAGCAAATGACTGAATGATAGGAGATGACCTAGTTTGGGAAGTAATAGCGCTCCTTCAGGGGAGGAATGAAAGGGAGTAATAACATCAGCCATACCAGTACTATTAACTGGATTTTGTCTTTTGGTGGTCCTGGAGCTGGCCTGTGTTATGGACATGGCCATCAGCTCCTGTAACACTTACTGTGCTGGTAGGAGCCAGTTGCAATGCCAGTGGGGGCCGTAAAGAACGTGCCGGTTAGCTGAGACAGCTGAGAAAGAACTTCAGTTCCTGCCTCTGCATAGTCAAAAATACTTTCGTTAGTTTACTCATATGTTTTGCCATGGAACATGATATAATTTGGATATTTGTTCCCTCCAAATCTCATGTTGAAATCGAATCCCCAGTGTCAGAGATGGGGCCTGGCAGGAGGTATTTGGATCATGGGGTCAGATCCCTCCTGAATGGCTAGTGCCATCGCCTTAGTGATGAGTGAGTTCTCACCCTGAGTTCACACAAGATCTGGTTGTTTAAAAGTGTGTGGCACCTCCTCCCTCTCTCGTTCTTGCTCTTGCCATGTGACACACCAGCTGCCCCTTCACCTTCTGCCATGATTATAAGCTCCCTGAGGCCTCACCAGAAGCCAAGCAGATGCCAGTGCTGTGGTTACTACACAGCCTGAAGAACCATGAAGTAATTAAAACTCTTCTTTATAAATTGCCCACCCTCAGGTATTTCTTTATAGCACTGCAAGAACAGACTAATACAGAACAGTTAAATATTACTTAGGGGCACTAAAGAGATGGCCAAGAAAGGCCACTAGCAGCTCGTCTTCCATTCAGATCTCTCCACTAAGCAGTCCATAAACACTTTATAGTTCACCCCTAAATACAGAAGGTGAAACAATCTGAGGACTAAACAACGGGGTGGGGAAAGAGGACGTGGAGTTTAACTGAGGCTTATTTCCAGATTTGGAATATTCAGCCTAAAGATAGAGAAAAATCTGTATTTTCTAAAATAGTCTCACTTAAAGGAGGAGTGTCATTGTAAGAGGACAGATTTTAAAAGGTTAAACATAATGGAATATGATGGTTAAAATTTAGCCCCTCCATGGGCAATGACTTCATGACTAAAACAGCAAAAGCCATTGCAACAAAAGCCAGAATTGACAAGTGGGATCTAATTAAACTAAAGAGCTTCTTTCTGCACAGCAAAAGAAACTATCATCAGAGTGAACAAGAACCTACAGAATGGGAGAAAATTTTTGCAATCTACCCGTCTGACACACATCTCATATTACAAGGAACTTAGACAAATTTACAAGAAAAGACCAATCACATCAAAAAGTGGGCAAAGGATGTGAACAGACACTTCTCAAAAGAAGATATTTATGCCGGCAACAAACATGAAAAAAAAACCTCATCATCACCAATCTTAGAGAAATGCACATCAAAACCGCAATAAGACACCATCTCATACCAGTTAGAATGGTGATTATTAAAAAGTCAGGAAACAACAGATGCTGGCGAGGCTGTGGAGTAATAGGAATGCTTTTACACTGTTGGTGGGAATGTAAATTAGTTCAACCATTGTGGAAGATAGTGTGGCGATTCCTTCAGGATCTAGAACCAGAAATACCATTTGACCCTACAATCCCATTACTGGGTATATACCCAAAGGATTATAAATCATTCTACTATAAAGACACATGCACAGGTATGTTTGTTGCAGCACAATTTACAATAGCAAAGACTTGGAACCAACCTAAATGCCCATCAATGATAGACTGGATAAAGAAAATGTGGTGCATATGCACCATGGAATATTAGGCAGCCATAAAAAAGAATGAGTTCATGTCCTTTGCAGGGACATTGATGAAGCCAGAAACCGTCATCCTCAGCAAACTAACACAAGAACAGAAAACCAAAGACCACATGTTCTCACTCATAAGCGGGAGTTGAATAATGAGAACACATGGACCCACAGAGGGGAACATCACACACTGGGGCCTGTTGTGGGGTGGGGAGAAAGGGGAGAGAGAACATTAGGACAAATCGCTAATTCATGCAGGGCTTAAAACCTAGATTATGGGTTAATAGGTACAGCAAACAACCATGGCACACGTATACCTATGTAACAAACCTACACACTGCACTTGTAACCCGGAACTTAAAGTAAAAAAAAAAAAATAGCCCCTTCAGTGGCACAACGTATAGATTGAATTATTATTTCAGCATACAGATTGAATTACTTGGAATGAAATGGGTAATATATTTTAACTATTTGTGGTCCAAGAATGAATAGATACTCCAAAATGCTTCAATTACTGCATGAAACAGGATGACAGCAGCTGAAAGTTTGGATGTCTCTCACTTACTGATGTCTATAGTACTTTCATTGACAAATTAATCAATGGAATCAAATAGAGAGTCCAAAGGTGAACTTACACATACATAATTGATAGATTTCAACAAAGGTGCAAATGAAATTCATCAGAAAAAGGATAGTAGTTATAAGGAATGGTGATGAAACAATTAGCCATATGTAAAAAAAAAACAACCTCTATCCATATTTCATGTATTATATAAAAAAACAGTCAAGTAGATCACAGACTTAAGTCATACTTAAAACTATAAATCATTTAGAAAAAACATAGGAGAAAATCTTAGTGGCCTTTGGTTAGGTAAATAGTTTTTAGAGATGATATCAAAGCATCTATACAGGAAAACTTGACATATTTGATTTCATGAAAATTAAGAACTATGCTTTAGGCCAGATGTGGCGGCTCATGCCTGTAATCTCAGCACTTTAGGAAGCCGAGGTGGGCAGATCACCTGAGGTGAAGAGCTCAAGACCAGCCTGGCCAACATGGTGAAACCCTGTCTCTAAAAATACAAAAAAATTAGGCGGACATGGTGGCAGACACCTGTAATCCTGTAGTCCCAGCTACTCAGGAGGCTGAAGCAGGAGAATCACTTGAAGCCAGGAGGCAGAGGCTGCAGTGAGCCAAGATCACACCATTGTACTCTAGCCTGGGCAACAAGAGCAAAACTCCGTCTCAGAAAAAGGAACTGTGCTTTAAAAGAAACTCTTCAGTGAAGGAAAATATGTCATAGACTGGAGAAAACATTTGCAAATTACTTATCCAGTACATATAAAGAGCTTTCAAAAGCTGAATAAGAAAACAAACAACATAGTTTTTTAAGACGGGCAAAAGAATGGCAAATAAGCACATGAAAAGATTTTGAGCCTCATTAGTCATTAGGAAAATGCAAATGAAAACCACAAGGAGATACCACCACACACCCACCCGAATGGCTAAAATTAAAAAGATTGACCATACCAAGTGTTAGAATGATAGGCAACTAGAGTTCTCAGATACTGCTTGTGAAAATGTAAAAAGGTAAAGTCATTTTGGAAATCAGTTTAGCCGGTGTTTTTATATACATACACCTACATATAACCTTGCCACTCTATGCCCAGGTATTCATCCAAGAGAAATGAAAGCATAAGATTAAAAAAGAAAAAAGGAAGGCCAGGCGTGGTGGCTCACACCTGTAATCCCAGCACTTTGGGAGGCCAAGGCAGCTGGATCATGAGGTCAGGTGATTGAGATCATCCTGGCCAACATGGTGAAACCCTGTCTCTATTAAAAATACAAAATTAGCTGGGCGTAGTGGCACGTGCCTGTAATCCCAGCTACTTGGGAGGCTGAGGCAGAAGAGTTGCTTGAACCCAGGAGGCGGAGGTTGCAGTGAGCCGAGATCGTGCCATTGCACTCCAGCCTGGGCAACAAGCAAGAGAGAGAGAAAAAGAGAGAGAGAGAGAAAGAAAAAGAAAAAGGAAAATCAGGTGGGATGGTGCATACCTATGATCCCACCAGGCTGAGGAAGGAGAATTGCTTGAGCCTAGGAGCTCAAGACCAGCCTGGGAAAACTAGGGAGACCCTATGTCTACTAAAAATGAAAAAAAGTAGCCAGGCATGGTGTTGTGTGCCTGCAGTCCCAGCTACTCAGGAGGCTGAGGTGGGAGGATTGCTCAACCCCAGGAAGTTGAGGCTGCACTGAGCTGTGATTTCACCACTGCACCCCAGCTTGGGCAACAAATCAGACCCTTTAAAAAAAAAAAAAAAAAAAAAAAAAAAAAGGAACATTCTAGAAGATGAAAACTAATATATGGAAAGAAGAAAGATCAGTGGTTGCTCAGGCTGGGGGTAGGGAGAAGCAGGAGAGAGAAATTACAGAATTACAGAATGGCATGAAGAAACTTTTGGGGTTAATGAATATGTTCATTTTCTGGATTTTTTAAATGGTCTCATGGGGTAGGCATATATATGTCAAAATTTAGTCAATTGTGCACTTTATAGTTTATTGTATATTAATTATATTTCAATAATGCTGTTTAAAAATGTTTTTAATGCCAAAAAGAATGAATCTTAGATTTTTGGCTTATGCAATAACTGTTGAATGATGATATTTTTACTGAGGAATTTGGGGAAGGGGTAGGTTTGGTGCTGGGGAGGCAATCAAGGGTTTGATTTAACTTTGAAATGTCTGTTAGACATGAAAATTAAACATCCAGTATGAAGATGGTAAGTGGGAATTCGATATGAGTCTGCAGCTCAGAGATTTCAGTGTTGGAGACATAAATTTGGGAGTCCTCAGCATATAAACTACATGTATAGTCATTGATATGGTTTGGCTGTGTCCGCACCCAAAATCTCATCTTGAATTGTAATAATCCTCACGGGTCAAGGGTGGGACCAGGTGGAGATTATTTAATTAAGGGGCACTCTCCCCCATCCTCCTCTTGTGATAGTGAGTGAGTTCTCACGAGATCTGATGGTTTTATAAGTGGCTTCCTCCTTTGCTGGGCTCTCATTCTTCTCCTTCCTGCCACCACATGAAGAAGGGCGTATTTGCTTCCCCTTTCGCCGTTATTGTGAATTTACTGAGGCTTTCCAGCCATGCAGAACTGTGAGTCAATTAAATCTCTTTCCTTTATAAATTACCCAGTCTCGGGCAGTTATTTATAGCAGTGTGAGAATGGACTAATACACACAGGAAAATGAGACTGGCTAGTGGGGAGAGTGCATATGTGGAAAAGGAGAGAGGCCAGGATCAAGCCCTGGGGAATATTAAGGATCTTGCAGAGAAAGAAGAGCCTGCAAAGGGGACTGAGAAGAGGGCACTGAGGTAGGAGGAAACAGGGAGAATGTGGTATTAGGGACACCAAGAGAAGGAGCATTTCTAGAAGGGGCTTTCCTGTGCATCAGATGCTTCCAAGAAGTCAGAGGTCAAAATGAGGTGGGAATGGAGCAGGGACCACTGGATTTGAGCACATGGAAGTCACTTAACGGTCTTCCAAAAGCAGTGTCAGTAGAGACAAACCAGTTGGAGGAGCTTGAGGAGAGAGTGGGAGGTAAGGAAGGAAGGCCTAGAAGCAGCAGCATCAACATCACCTGGAAACTTGCTAGAAAGGAAAATTCTCCAGGCCCACCCCAGACTTAACTGAGTCTGAAACTCGAGGTGGGACTCAGCAATGTGTAGTTTAACCAGCCCTCCAGTGATATGGATGCATGCTCAAGTCTTGTCAAATTAAAAAGTGGTAAGGGAAAGTTTATTGTCCTTTTTTTTTTTTAAGACAGGAGATACTACAGGTGTTCCTGATTTGATAGAAACAACCCAATAAAGAGAGAAATGAGGCCACAGGAGAGGATTGGATGTAGAGAAGTCTGGAGAAGATGAAAGGCAATGGGATAGATTCCAAGTGCAGCATCTGATCTTGTTTGAGCAGGGGTGCTTCTTCCAACTGGGCAGAAGGGAAGACAGAATAAGTAAGAGGTGGAGCTGGTGGTGAATTTGATGGTGGGAGGACAATTAGGGAGTTTCCATGTGATTCAGTTTTCTCAGGGAAGTGAAAGGTGAGGTCAAAGCTGAGAGACAGGGTTATTGAAAGACTATCTAAAGAGAAGAGATAAAATTGTCATCTCAAAGAGTGTGAAAACGAATTTACCAAGGAAATGTGGTAGGATTTCTCATCAGTGTTGCAATTCCATTTGACAGTTACGTCACCAAAGTTAGATCAATCAGAGCCAGTTGTATCACTTATTCCAACAGTCTTTAGCTGCTGTAGTACCCACAGGTATAGCATGTGCAGAGAGTTGTGTTTTAACCAACACTGGGATTTAGCCAAAAGGAGAAAAGGAAGTTCAGATTCTTTGCAAGGGAGTGGTGATAAAGTTGGGCCATCAAATCCAAGTTTAACAAGGAAGCAAAAAATGAAGACATGGTGATACTGAAAAAGTTGGAGTGTGTAGACTGGAGGTCTTAGACAAAGAATTGCTATAGTGGGGTTATTTGAGTACATGATTTGAAAATGGTTCTCAAGATAAATGCTTGAAATCCAGATTTTAGGGATAATACAGCTACTGGGCTGACAAGCCTAAAAGGGAGGCCTGAAGTGGTGGAAAAGAGGTATTTGGACTGATAAGTCAGTGATCTTTGATGCATCCAGGTGGATATTACATTTGATGAGAATTTCGGGGCCCAGAATGGTGATAGGAAGTCTGTTTTTTGAGTGTCAGTAAGTTTCATTTGAGACGATTTTTATGTCACCAAACCCACTGTTCTTTTCTTCCTTTATTCTTATTCTGCCTTCAATACTTTCCCAAGTCCTTTCTTCTACTTCACTTAAAATATTTGCTTTGTTCTTATTATAAAAGTAATATTGGTTCATTACAGGAAATTGAGGCAAACAAAAGACATTTTTTAAAAAGGAGAAAACAAGAAAGGAAAACTCACTTATATCCAACTAGTGTCAATACCTTGGTATACATCCTTCCAAATCTTTTTCTTTAAATACATACACCACCTCGCACATATGCATGTTTTAAACAATGAGAGCACACCATCCACACTCTTTATAACCTAGTCTTTTAAAACTAATTTCAAAAGTAGAAAAAACATAAAACACATCTAGAAATAGATGTTGTTAATATTTTGGTATATTTCCTCCTACATTTTTCTATGCATATTCTTTTTTTCTCTGAGGCGGAATCTCACTCTGCCACCTAGGCTGGAGTGCAGTGACACGATTGGCTCACTGCAACCTCCACCTCCCAGGTTCAAGCGATTCTCCTGTCTCAGTCTCCCAAGTAGCTGGGATTACAGGCGCCCTCCACCATGCCTGGCTATTTTTTTCTATTTTTAGTAGAGATGGGGTTTTACCATATTGGCCAGGCAAGTCTCAAACTCCTAACCTCAGTTGATCCTCCCACCTCGGCCTCCCAAAGTGCTGAGATTACAGGTGTGAGCCACCGTACCTGGCCAGCATATTTTCTACACAGCTGAGATTTAAGAAATATATATTTATATGTAAATATCATTGGAATAACTTAGTAAATTTATCTACACATTTAAAAAAATTCTTTCCCATCCTTTTTTGTTTTTTTTCCCATCCCCTGGTTGAAGCCTGCCAGGGCCTTGCTTTGCACATGTTGAACAGTCTGGTGAAATTTGAGGAGTAGAAAGAATTTTAAAACTCACGGT
The DNA here is from genome assembly GCA_963573385.1 of Cacajao melanocephalus. Taxonomy (NCBI): domain Eukaryota; kingdom Metazoa; phylum Chordata; class Mammalia; order Primates; family Pitheciidae; genus Cacajao; species Cacajao melanocephalus. Next base: position 13,698 of record CAUYLG010011683.1, on the reverse strand, counting down.
TCCCCCAAGGAATAGCTAACAACAACAACAAAAAGAAAACAGTGTGAGAAAATTTAATTTCACACTCCCCCGCTCTTCCTGGTAAAACATCGCCCATGAATGCAGAGCTTTTATTGAATAGATCTCCAAAGAGTGAATTTGACTTAATGCTGCTGGAGTTTCTCTTCAAGCGTAGAAATCAACTTTGAATCACCGTTGCTGATCCAAGACAGGCAGGCACTTAAAAGAATACCAGCAACCTCAGTCATCATTAGCCATACTCATCTTTACAAAGCACTTCAGTGTTTTTAATATTATCTAAGAATTTACACTATTTTTAGTATTTAAATATTTATGCCACCTTGATTTTCACCTTAGTGTATTTAAGATATGCTAAAGTTAGCTGGGCGTGGTGGCTCACGTGTAATCCCAGCACTTTGGGAAGCCGAGGCGGGTGGATCACAAGGTCAGGAGTTCGAGACCAGCCTGGCCAGCATGGTGAAACCCCGTCTCTACTAAATATACAAAAAATTTGCTGGGCGTGGTGGTGCGTGCCTGTAGTCCTAGCTACTTGAGAGGCTGAAGCAGGAGAATTGCTTGAAACTGGGAAGCGGAGGTTGCAGTAAGCCGAGTTTGCGCCACTGCATTCCAGCCTGGGTGACAGAGTGAGATTTTGTCTCAAAAAAAAAAAAGAAAAAAAAAGATACACTAAGATACTGTTGTTCTAAATTTCATATGAGCAAATGGAGGTCCACAAGTTTGCCTAATGCCACAAAGCTAAACAATGACATGGATGGGACTCAAGTTCAGGTTCTTGGTCACCAAAGTTCATGCCTACTCCAGGTTCAGAAGGCGGCAGGGGGTGTTTCCTCAGATTGAATGATTATGGTTCCTATGAGGGTCAGGCAACTTCCCTTATATCCTGGAGGCTGATTTTATTGTGTTTTCCAGGATAAATATAAATCATGCTGCTGGGTCTTGCCATTTAGGGACTGTATTTCTGCTGACACAGATCACTCTCATCACTATCTCTCACTCCTACGTTCCTGAAATATCTGGATATGGGAAGTATAAAGAAAAAAGAAATTGAAAAGTGAAATGTGACTGAGTCATTTGGCCCAGGGGCACTTGAGTAATTCACAACATGTCCTCATGAAGTGGTATTGGCCACTGTCTCTCTATAAGGTATCTGAGCTGACCTGATGCTCCAAGGGGCACGAAGAAGTCCACGTGACCCCCTTCTTCTTCAGTGGCCACGTAGCTTCCTAATTTCTCCCAGAAATCTCTCACTTCAGGCCTCAGTAAATTTTTAACGCCAATTTTATACCCTGAGGGGAAAAAAAATCAAAATGTCATGTTAGTTTGTGACATAATCCTGAACAGAAATTATTAGCAGTTTGTGAAAATGTAAGCACAAGATCAAAATGCCATCTGCCTATAAGACCAAGATACTCAAGGCATCTCTGCTTCCTCCTGCACCATCCTTTACATCTGGGGTACATTGGACACTGTGCACTCAGGTTTACGACACTGTATTTCTCCCTCCGCTGTGCAACAGGGTAAGATACCATGCGCACGCAGGGTTTAGGGTGGCTGGCCAGAAAGTCCTGGGATTTTGCAACGAAGTTCCAAAGTAGAAATGTTTCCCATGATAGCCAATCAAAAAATAAGTAGTGCAGAGCAGAAGTAAGGCTCCCAGAGATGGTAAACATCAATGGAAACTCTCCTTTTCTCTCACTTCCCGACAATTCTGTGTGATGATTCCACTAAGCTGCATGGGTCTGGACCCATTTCTAAAGGAGTCCTGGAAACTCCGCAATCCTAGGCTCCGGTGATGAAATGAAAACAGGCACAGAATTCTGGTGTTTCACTCCTTCCCACTGGGACGTCTAGACATTTTCTAAATATCTAGAAAGGACTTCTTCATGTGACAGAGTAGCAGACTTTGTTTTGATGATGTGTTTAAGGCAAAAGCTTTTGGGAAAACACCACAATTATATCGAAGGAAATTGGTGGTTTGAGGTATTTTGTTATTATTACTGCTGCTTAAAAAAACAGAATAAGGGCCGGGCACAGTGGCTCATGCCTGTAATCCCAGCACTTTAGGAGGCTGAGGCGGGCAGATCACAAGGTCGGGTGTTCAAGACCAGCCTGGCCAATATGGTGAAACCCCATGTCTACTAAAAATATAAAAATTAGCTGAGCATTGTGGCGCGTGTCTGTAGTCCGAACTACTCGGGAGGCTGAGGTAAAAGAATTGCTTGAACCCAGGAGGCAGAGGCTGCAGTGAGCCGAGATTGAACCACTGCACTCCAGCCTGGGTGACAGAGCGAGACTCCATCTCAAAAAAACAAAACAAAACAAAAAACCAGAATAGGGAAAAGGCAGAGTTTGAAAACTTTCTTACCTGGAGAACATAAAGGCAGAGATCAAGAAACTCTAATAGGACATTCCACATGAGATAAACTTACTCCCACTGTATAAACTTGCCAATATCTCTGCACCATTTAGAGAAGAGTTACCATGTAATTAATTGTAAATTTAAACCCCAAATAAATAGTATCTGTGCTTTACTTTGGGAGGACATAGAAAACTGATATGGAACACAACTTGCCCCAGGCACAGGTAAGCTAAACAAGGAAAACCAGAAGCAAGGTTAAGCGAAACAAAAGGCAATTCATTTCTGCCAATGAGAAATTTCACTGAAACTTTCCAAGTACACGAAGTCCCAGCCACAGAGATGGCAATTTGATGGGTGACTCAGGGACTCACTCTGCCATTTTGCTGTTTTACTCCAGCCATATCCAGGACCATCTTATTCCTTCTCTCCCCTCATCCCACAATGATGGAAGATTTCATTTGAGTAAGTTTTAAAACAATTTTACTTTAACTATAAAAAAGGAAGAATGCAAGTTATAAGAAAAAGATAGAAATTAGAAGTTTACTTCTAAAACATTTGTCATCTTTCCCCCAATAAAGGGTAACAATTGAGGTTTGTTTTGGGGGGGGGGGTTTGGTGCATTTTTCTTTTTTTTTTTTTTAGATAGGGTTTTTCTATGCAGCCCAGGCTGGAGTGCAGAGGCTCAATGGCTCACTGCAACCGCTCCCCCTCCCCCCGGGATCCAGGGATCCTCCCACCTCAGCCTTCCAAGGAGTAGCTGGGACTACAGGTGTGTGCCACCAGAGCCAGCTAATTTTTTTGTATTTTTTGTAGAGACAGGGTTTTGCCATGTTGTCCAAGCTGGTATGGGTTCCTGGGCTCAAGAGAGCCACCTACCTCAGCCTCCCAAAATGTTGGGATTGCAGGTATGAGCCATCATGCTCCACCCCATTGAGGTTTTTGATAGCTGCCCTGTAACACGTTGCTGATATCAGCCATTCCTTTCCTTTGCAGTGTAAGTCAAGTAGGAATATAATAAATGTTGTTAGTGTGCACCAATTTATAGATCTTGGTATTTGCTATTAAAATTGCTGTACTTCCATCAAACTTAAAACTTGTGCTTCAACAGAGTGAAAACAAAGCCTATGGAATGGGAGAAAATATTTGCAAATCATATATTTGATAATGGCTTAATATCTGGAATATATGAACTCCTATAACTCAACAGTGAAAAAACTCAATTTTTAAAAATGTGCAAAAGACTTAAATAGACATTTCTCTAAAGAAGATATCCAAATGGGCAACAAGCATATGAAAAGATGCTTGACATCACTAATCATCAGATAAATGCAAATCAAAACCACAATGAGATACTACATCCATTAGAATGGCTACTATTTTTTAAAAAAGGCCAGGCACAGTGGCTCACACCTCTAATCCCAGCATGTTAGGGGCTGAGATGGAAGGATTGCTTGCGGCTAGGAGTTCCAGACCAGCCTGGGCAATATAGTAGGACCCCATCTCTAAAAAATAAAAATAGAAATTAGCTGGATATGATTGTATGCATCAGCTGCTCAGGACACTGAGGAAAAATCACTGGAGCTCAGGAGTTTGAGGCTGCAGTGAGCTATGATCACACCACTGCACTTCACGTTGGGCAACAGAGCGAGACTCTCTCTCCAAAAAAAAAAACCCGACAGTCCGGGTGTTGTGGTTCACGCCTGTAATCCCAACACTTTGAGAGGCTAAAGCAGGAGAATCACTTGAGCCCAGGAGTTTGAGACCTGCGTGGGCAACATGGAAAAACCCCATCTCTACAAAAAATACAAAAATTAGCTCATTATGCTGGCACCGCCGGTGGTCCCAGCTGCTCGGGAGACTGAAGTAGGTGGATCACTTGAACCTGGGAAGTCCAAGCTCCAGTGAGCCATGATCACACCACTGCACTCCAGCCTGGGTGACAGAGCGAGACCCTGAATCAAAAAAGAAACAAAAGCTTCACTTTGTTCATAAAGCCCAAATCAATATATCTTAGCAACTTGGAACTGAAACAGTCCTAAGAAAGTCACACTGTGGACAAACACTGCATAGCACGAAGTTGCATGGTCGTTTGTCACCAGTCCCCAGGCCTACCTTGGAGTAAATTGATTTCTCTGCTATCTCCATCGCTAAATATTCCCATGCTCTGTGCTTTCTGCCCGTCCAGAGCTTTTTCTATGAGATAAAGCAGGCTCTCCAAGGTTACGCTGTGTTCGTATACCACAGAAATGACACCAGCCTTCACGCTCTCCACCACCATCTGGAAAATGAAACCAGAGCTGTAGGAGCTGAGACCCACTATTTTAGAATATTTATTAATGAAAGAAATAGAATAGATACAAAATATGCCGTGATTTCTAAAGAGTTTTCAGAGATTATGGAAGAAGAAAAGCTTCCTCCTTCCTTGATTTCTATTAAAATTCATTTATTTCTAATTATAAGAGAAAATTAAGTATACATGTAACTCCACTCAGAGATAAATACTATTAACAATTTAGGCCAGGCGCAGTGGCTCATGCCTATAATCCCAGCACTCTGGGAGGCTGAGGTGGTCAGATCACAAAGTGAAGAGATCAAGACCATCCTGGCCAACGTGGTGAAACCCCGTCTCCACTAAAAATATAAAAATTAGCTGGGTGTGGTGGCACGTGCCTGTAATCCCAGCTACTCGGGAAGCCGAGGCAGGAGAATCACTTGAACCTGGGAGGTGGAGGTTGCAGTGAGCTGAGAGTAGAGTGCACCACTGCGCTCCAGCCTGGACGGCAGAGCGAGACTCCATCTCAAAAAAAAAAAATTAGATTATTTTCTTCCAACCTTTTTATCTTTGTGCACACCATGCACAAAGACATATAAATAACCTTTTCTTTTCTTTTTGCTGTCCGTAAGTTTACTGTCTTTATCTGAAAAATCCTCATAGAAAATTGTTTGGTTTAGCTCTCAGCATCCTGCTCCTGAGCTCTGAGGAAACTTGCCGCCTTTAGAGCTACCCGGTCTTTCTTCTGAGCAAGGGACATTTTGCGTCAGTTCCACCTCTTCTCTTTAACTTCTTTCTTGGGCTTCTTTTCATTGACTGGATTCCCTCGTATAGCAGCATGAACTTCCTTATACATCTCCTCCATCATGTCTGGAGTTACGCTGTTCTTTATGCATCGAGAGAACTGTTTCTTGTAAGCATCTTCATCTTCCATTAAGTAGCGCATGTAATCTGCAACATTCTGGCCCATGATATGCTTCTGGTGTATTTCTGCATTAAATTTCCTGCTTTCAGAATCATAACCAGAGAATTGGTTGGTACTGTGAGTGATAGACAAGCCTCCATCCACAGCTCCCTTCAGGGCGCCAAAATTATTGCCAGTGGTAGTTCTGGCAAGGCCTGCATCCAAATAGCAGATAAAGGCACCTGGCTGACCATCAGAGCTTTCCACATTGTATTGATCACCAGTTACCTCCACTTGGCCTTCATAGATCTTGTCCATGCCAAGCCTATGGAGAAGCCTGTGGGCCAGCAGCAGGCCAGTACAATACGCTGCAGCAGAATTCATCAGGCCAACCTTCATACCATATGTTGGCAGTTCGTGTGCATATGCTGCGCAGACTATCATATCCCCCTCTATATGGGAATAAGCAGTCTGACAAATTATATCCCTGTTTGTTACGTGAATTATCCTGTATTTGGGTGTGTTGCATTTATTTTTGTCATGTATCACCAAGTGTTTCCCAGCATAGTAATCACTTTTACCCTCTGGTCGTCTTCTAAATTTCACCTGGTATCTCTTAAAGTAGGCCTTATTCTTTTTTTTTTTTTTTTTGAGACAGAGTTTCACTCTTGTTGCCTAGGCTGGAGTGCAATGGCGCAGTCTCAGCTCACCGCAACCTCTGCCTCCCAGATTCAAGCAATTCTCCTGCCTCGGCCTCCGGAGTAGCTGGGATTACAGGTGTGTCCCACCACGCCCAGCTAATTTTTGTATTTTTAGTAGAGATGGGGTTTCACCATGTTGACCAGGATGGTCTCGATCTCTTGACCTCATGAACAACTTCAACAAACCCCATCCTGCAAAACGAGACCCGTATATGCGGCTCAACACAGACCTACATGCCCAGCAGTGCTAGGGGGCAGAAAGGATAAATAACTTTTAAAAAATAATAGAAGCCAAGCATGGTGGCTCACACCTGTAATCCCAGCACTCTGAGAGGCCAAGGCTGGCAGATCACTTGAGCTCAGGAGTTTGAGACTAGCCTGGGCAACATGGTGAAACCCCAGTGTCTATAAAAAATACAAAAATTAGGCGAGTGTGGTGGTGGCGGCGTTCACCTGTAGTCCCAGCAATCCTCCTCTCTTGGCCTCCCAGCATGTTGGGATTGTAGGTGTGAGCCATCATACCCAGCCAGCATGATGTACTGTTAAGCAGTGGGGAAACTGTGGCCCCCATGGAGATCAGGGCTCTGATCTTGCTTTCATGTGGATCTGCTGAGCTCACCAGTTGTCAATGATTAGAGCTGACTCCTAGATGTCCAGAAGAAGTGAGTTCATGTCTTGAAAGGAGCCATTTTGTTACCGATAGAAACTTTTCTAAGTATATGTCCCTCTGGGTGCATATTAACACATACAGGTACACGTATATACATATATATACACTCACATATATACATACTATTGTCTTCCAAGGTCGTCTTTGTACTTCCTTTAAATTTATATTATTCATATTAAAATTAAAATCTATAACTTCATATTACTCATATTAAAATTAAAATCTATAACTTCATTATAGAGAAAGCATATTTGAGTTTGATGGTACCTTAATGAAATAATAAAACAGGATTTCTGACATTCTTCTTTTGTGAGATGGTGGTTACATAATACTATTAAATTATTTGAGAATTCCAGAGAAGTTTTAAAGTAATTCTTAATCAGCATGCTCCTTTTTTGGATTAAGTGCAACAAATTCATTCAAAAATTTATTGGACATGCACACTGATATGGATTGGCTTTGTGTTCCCACCCACATCTCATCTTGAATTGTAATCCCCATCATCCCCATGTGTCAAGGGAGGGACCTGGTGGGAGGTGATTAGATCATGGGCGCGGTTTCCTCCATGCTGTTCTCGTGACACTGAGTGAGTTTTCATGAGACCTGATGGTTTCATAAGTGTCTGGCATTTCTCTTGCTCATTCTGTCTCCTGCTGTCATGTGAAGAAGGTCCTGGCTTCCTCTTAGCCTTCTGCCATGATTGTAAGTTTCCTGAGGCCTCCCCAGCCATGTGAAACTGTGAGTCAATTAAATCTCTTTCCTTTATAAATTACCAAGTCTTGAATATTTCTTTATAGAAGTGCAAGAACAGACTAATACACAGACACACTCACAAATGCTCAGACACACAGAGGTCCACACGTAGCATCAATGGGTGAAGCTAAGAGTGTTGGAATTTTAGGATTTTAGGTTCTAGTGTTTGAAACTTTGACACTTGAGTATGTTGTCACCTGTCAAAAGGCTTCAGTTAAAAGTTTGAGCCTTTAATACTTTTCCAAATAATTTTGATTTATGATTACCTTCATTAATTCTGACTTTAAAAACTATTTCAGGTCTATACATTTTCACTTAGATGATTTTCTTTATGTTTAATTAATTTAATTTTTTAAATTTTATTTTAGACAGTCTCACTCTGTCACCCAGGCTGGAGTGCAGTAGCCTGATCTTAGGTCAATGCAACCTCTGCCTCCCAGGTTGAAGCAATTCTCATGCCTCAGCCTCCTGAGTAGCTGGGACTACAGGCCTGTGCCACCACACTTAGCTATATTTTTTTGTACTTTTAGTAGAGATGGGGTTTCGCCATGTTGGCCAGGCTGGTTTTGAACTCCTGACCTCAGGTGATCCACCCACCTTGACCTCCCAAAGTGCTGGGATTACAGACGTGAGCCACTGCACCTGACCTTTAATTTTTTTTTCTTTTTTATTTATTATTTATGTTTTATTTTTTTATAGATGGGGTTTCACCATGTTGGTCAGGCTGGTCTTGAACTCCCAACCTCAGGTGATCTGCCCACCTTGGCCTCCAAAGTGCTTAGATTACAGGCGTGAGCCACCACGCCCAGCCTAAAATGAAGATTTTTTTTTTTTTGAGACAGAGTCTTGCTCCGTCACCAGGCACTAGGCTGGAGTGCAGTGGCACGATCTCGGCTCACTGCAACCTCCACCTCCCGGGTTCAAGCAATTCTCCTGCCTCAGCCTCCCGAGTAGCTGGGATTACAGGCCCGTGCCACCACACCCAGCTAATTTTTGTATTTTTAGTAGAGACAGGGTTTCACCATGTTGGCCAGGATGGTCTCGATCTCTTGACCTCGTGATCCGCCTGCCCTGGCCTCCCAAAGTGCTGGGATTACAGGTGTGAGCCACCGCTCCCGGCTTTCTTTTTTTTATGGAAACAGAGTCTCACTCTGTTGCCCAGGCTGGAGTGCGGTGGTGTGATCACAGCTCACTGCAGCCTCCGCCTCCTGGGCTCCAGTGATCCTCCCACCTCAGCCTCCCAAGTAGCTGGGACTATAGGTATGTGCCACTACACCTGGCTTGATTTTCCTTTTAGAAGTTGAATCATTTTTCATACACATGGTGGCCAAAAGACTGTCACGCACCCTCTAGTCTAGATTAAAAAAACCAATTAGGACAGGACTGGTCTCATAACATACTCTACCTCATATGCAGGAATCCGAGAGGATATTAATATCAAGTGTGGCCAGAGAGCATATGAAGAGCTGTCATCATTTTTATGAACTCCATGCCAATTTTTCTTTGATAATAAAGGGTAGGAATGGCTTCCAGAAATACTGCTTCTAAGGAGAAAAAGGAAATACATGAAGTTTTAATTTTCTTTTACCTTGAGTTTTGGTAAGTGAACAGCATATGTGCTCTGGGCATCAGCTCTACTCTACAAGGCATGTGGCCTCCATGCCTTAGCTTCTCCCTGTGTTTTGAGGGGCCAGTAGCAAATGGAGCTCCTGGGTGAAGTAGGCCAAATCTGCTCTCTGAGCCACTCCTGCCACATGTGAGATGCAACAGTCTCTTGGAACTTAGCTCTTATTGGGCACTTAAATGAATGTAATGACATATTTGGGAGTTCAAAAGATATTTTAAAAGTAGCTGAGAGATTTTGAATCTCCTTCTAGGCCTCAGTTTTTCCTGAATAATCTCTTCATACACACACACACACACACACACACACACACTCACATATACATTTTTTATATGTGTGTGTGTATACACTTCATATGTGTGTGTGTGTGTGTGTGTGTGTGTGTGTGTGTATGGTCCCAGCTACTCAGGAGTGTATATATATAAATATAAATAAATACATATTAAATATATATATATATATTAAGTGACAGGGTCCTGCTCTGTCACCCAGGCTGGAGTGCAGCTGTGTGATCACAGCTCTCTGTAGCCTCAACCTCCCAGGCTCAAGCAATCTTTCCCATCTCAGCCTCCCAGGTGGCTGGGACCACAGGTGTGTGCCATTACACCCAGCTATTTTTTATTTTTTATAGAGATGGGGTGTCACCATATTGCCCAGGCTGGTCTCTGACTCCTGAGTTCAAGTGATCCTCCCACCTCGGCCACCCAAAGTGTTGGGAATATAGGCTAAGCCACTATGCCTGGCCTCTTAAAATTCTTTAGGTGCCTTGGACAAGTAAATGAATGTGCACACATTCACAAATGTTCAGACATGTAGATATCCTGTGTAGCATCAGTAGGTGAAGTTGAAAGACTGTTGGAATTTTAGAGTTTTAGGTTCTAGTGTTTGACACTTTGACATGTAGGTAAGTCATGTCACCTCTCTAGGCCCCAGGTTCCTCATTTGACACATAGGTGAGTGAGATTACATGATCTCTAGAATCTAAAGTTAAAAGTTAAAAAGAAATTCTAAGTAGATGCACAATTGTGTTGGTATGAGTGTCAGATGGAATTGAATTTCCAGTAATTTCACTGTATAGTATGATTTGGTAACTGAATGCAGCTGATGTTTCTCTATTTTGGGTAATAAAATTATATTTGTACATACAAATATAAATGGAAGTTATATTTGGATACCATTTGGATATTCTTACTTCATAAAAAACACTTGTGGAAAAATGTAATTTTTGCTCAATCACTTTATTCAGAAAACATACTACATCTACAATATAGATTCATTGCAGAGCTGAGAATATGTGAAGTCAGGCTCAGTGGCATGCATGTAATTGCAGCTACCTGGGAGGCCAGTGGGAGGATCGCTTGAGCCTACAAGTTTGACACCAGCCTGAGCAATGTGGCAAGACCTCATCTCAAAAACAAACAAAAAGAATATTTAAAATGTAAGTTTTGGACGTTATATGTTTACCTCTTCAGAAAGCATGTTTAAGACCACTGTTCTAGAAAATAACTATCTCAGCCAGGTGTGGTGGCTCACGCCTGTAGTCCTAGCACTTTGGGAGGCCGAGGTGGGTGGATCACGAGGTCAGGAGATCAAGCCCATCCTGGCTAACATGGTGAAACCCCATCTCTACTAAAAATACAAAAATTAGCTGGGTATGTTAGCACATGCCTGTAATCCTAGCTACCTGGGAGGCTGATGCAGTAGAATTGCTTGAACCAGGGAGTTGGAGGTTGCAGTGAGCCGAGATCGCTCCACTGCATTCCAGCCTGGGCAACAGAGCAAAACTCCGTCTCAAAAAAAAGAAGAAGAAAATTAATTATCTCTACCAATATTTCATAGGATATGAGCCACACAAGATTTCTGCATGTTAGCTAAATTATTGTAGAATGAATTATTGGTATCAGGGGATGGTGCTGAGCCTTCAGTGGATGGAATTTTACTTACTGCTTGGGCAAGGTTTCTAACGATGTCAAAACAAGCTGTTTCTCCAAAGCTTCATGTGATTCTGCTTGCTCCCTTACAGTCTGGGAGAGGCGTGGTTGGCATCTGGGCTTTAGCACGCTAGAGCAGCCCGTTCCACTCACCCAAGGGGGTCGCACTTTGAATAACTCCTCTGAAAAATAAAGAGCAGCAGCGGGGCTGGTTACTTCATACTTCTCCCAGCCAAGTCCGCACAGAAAAAGGCATCAGAAATAAAGCTGTATCAGGGCAAGGTTCCAAATGACAATAATTACAGCCATTTTCACACGCTCGGTTTGGATTTCTCATCCTCTCGCCACTGCGGCTGCGAGCTACCAGTCATTTTGGGTCAAGAAACAAAGCTCAGAGAACAAGTAACTCTTTTCTTGTGGAGACCAGTTAATCAATTGATAAGTGTCACATTCGTTTGTGCCCTTCTTCTTGTCTTCGAGCAATTTCCTGTTTGTCACAATCTCACCAGACAGTGAGTTAATGGGAAGAAGGCATGGGAGAACTCAAATTAGTTTTGCTGTTTTCTTTTACACACTGCATAAAGCATAAGGCGTAGCCGAGGCTGGGCGCCGTGGCTCACACCTGTAATCCCAGCACCTTGGGAGGCCAGGGTGGGTGGGTCACTTGAGCCCAGGAGTTCAGGACCAGCATGACCAGCATGGAGAAACCCCGTCTCTACTAAAAATACAAAAAATTAGCAGGGCATGGTGGCGTGCACCTGTGGTCCCAGATACTCAGGAGGCTGAGGTGGAGGATCACTTGAGCCTCAGAAGTTGAGGCTGCAGTGAGCCAGCGATCACGTCACTGCACAGCCTGGGTGACAGAGTGAGACCCTGTCTCAAAAAAATAAACAATAAAAAGGGGGCTTAACTGAAAGAGAGAGGCTTTAAAAAGAGAGAGGAAATGGCTGGGTGTGGTGGTTCACACCTGTAATCCCAGCACGTTGGGAGGCTGAGGCAGATGGATCGCCTGAGGTCAGGAGTTTGAGACCAGCCTGGCCAACGTGGTGAAACCCTGTCTCCACTAAAAATAGAAAAATTAGTTGGGCACGGTGGTACATGCCTGTTATCCCAGCTACTCGGGAGGCTGAGGCACCACTCCCAATTCCTCTGTTTTGGACCTATTTATTTGCTTTTTGCCCATGTTCAAACATCTTTCCCCTCGTTGTTTTGGTCTTATGAGCCTGAGAGGAGCCAGAATAGCAGTGGAGGCACTGATATTTAACCTTATTTTGTCTGAAATCTTTGTTTTTCTTGTCAATTAACTTGAAATACACAATAAAAAAGAGCTCATCCTGAAAATACTTTAAAGACTAAAGACTTGCCACCCACAGCTTTTCTGAAAGATAGTGCTGTCTTCCTCTGTGGGAATCTGTACGTGAATTCATTTGTTTCTACAATATTTATATAAGATACAAAATTTTAAAATGCTACTTACTCCTACGTAGTGCAATTTTCTCCCAAATTCTTTTCCTTAGGCACTTTTCTCTATGTCTCTCCAGCAGTTCCTCATCTTCTGTTTTGGGTTCATTCAGCGTCCCGTAAGTAGCAGCAGCCTCCCTGGGTGTCAGCCAGTCTAAGTGGGACACACAAGCAACGTAATGGCGCTTCCAAGCACCATACTCATTATCTGTTGGAGTATAGGGCAGAAACCATCCGAACTTAACGCATTTGGGCATCCATAAGCAATCCTTCAGAAACAAGAGGAAGAGGAGTCACAAACTGTTTTCAGACAGTTTTCCAGCAATAATATTTTCAGGTATTCAGATACCTTTTTCATTACACTGAGATTTCTGGTACTAAAATCTCCTCTGTGCAAATTTGTATGCAAATTCATTTGTTTCTACAATGTTTATATAAGATATAAGGTTTTTATTTATTTATTTTTTGAGATGGAGTCCCACTCTGTCACCCAGGCTGGAGTGCAGTGGTGCAATCTCAGCTCACTACAACCTCTGCCTCCCGAGTTCAAGCAATTCTTTTGCCTCAGCCTTCCGAGTATCTGTGATTACAGGTATGTGATACCACACCTGGCTAATTTTTTTTTTTTTTTTTTTTCGGAGACAGAGTCTCGCTTTATCGCCAGGCTGGAGTGCAGTGGCGTGATCTCTGCTCACTGCAACCTCCAACTCCCTGGTTCAAGTGATTCTCCTGCCTCAACCTCCAAGTAGCTGGGATTATAGGCACGCACCACCATGCCCAGCCGATTTTTGTATTTATTTATTTTTTAGAAAGAAAGAAAAAGAGAGAAAAGAAGAAAGAAAGAGTGAAAGAAAGAAAAATAATATAAGAGAGAAAGAAAGAGGAAGAGAAAGAGGGAGAGAGAACGGGATTCTTGTTCTATTGCCCAGGCTAGAATGCAGTCTAAAAATGGGTATTAAAAACCTCTTTTATGCCAATAATTGTGCTTAACAATGGAGACAG
>CAUYLG010011682.1:0-69508 GCA_963573385.1 Cacajao melanocephalus | reverse complement strand
TATGTCTTCCTCCATCTCTCTGTTTTGAGTCTTTGTGTATCCTTGCATGTGAGATGGGTCTAGATACAGCATACTGATGGATTTTAGCTTTTTAACCAATTTGCCTGTCTGTGTCTTTTGATTGGGGCATTTAATCCATTTAAATTTGGGATTAATATTGATATATAGGAGTTTGATACTGCCATTTAATGCTAGCTGGCTGTTTTGCCCATTAGTTGATGTAGAGTCTTCTAATGGTGATGCTCTTTACTTTTTGGTATGCTTTTGGAATGGCTGATACTGGTTGTTCAAACATACTGTTTATAGCACAGAGTAAAGTGCCGGTTGTAGCAAGCTGAGATGCAAATGTCCATCTTCAAGACCTTTCCACAATACCTCATTTTCTCTAATGCAGAGTTTGGCCTATACTATTCTTAGATGACCTGTTGGTACAAGGGCTATCATTTTCTTTTGACAGTGTTTCCAAGTCTCAGTGGCCCCTCAAGTGAAATCCATAATGTCTTCTAAGTTTCCAGTGGATTTCAAAGCCTCCTAATTAATGTCTATTTAATAGAGATAGTGAATGACTGCTTGTTGCTTTCATAACATCTTTTCTTCTACAGGTAAAAGGATAGAATTACAATTAGTAGCCTCCAATTTGCATAGACACAGAAGTTTAATTAAGGGAACAGAAAGTGATTGAAATTTAACTGAAAGTAATACTATGATTTAGGTTTTAATAAATCAAAACGTAAATGGATACATTCTTATTTCTACTCTAAAAGGACACTTGATTCAAACTGTGATGGTCCAGTCTTGAATTGGGGTATGTTTTTTGTCATTGCCGGTTAAGCAACGTCCTAACCACATTACACAAAGTGGATTTAGCTATGAGCTATGAGCTGGATAGTGACTTGGAAGTAGAGTTGGCACTGTCCACAGGCCTTGATAATATCAAGATGCTGCTGTCTTCCTTTGTTGCTTAAACATCAGCTCTGATGCAGTTTTCATGCACTTTTCAAATGAAAGCTCTCCCCTCTGCCTAGCTAATGGATAGGGCAGCACCACGGGAGGAGACCCGTCTGCTGCCATCCCTAGGCGAGGTGGCTGCCAAGCGAGTGTAAGGCAGAGCAAGAGAGCCAGGAGGTTCACAGCAGTGTCTCTTCCCAGATCCAATGGAGACACAAAAGGGAATTAAAAACTTCACGTTTTGTTGTTGTCACCCTATGCACGTCTCGCCCGGGAGAGCTCTGCAGCTGGAGAGTGCTGAGAAGTCAGCCTTTCAGAGCAATTACAATTCATATTGACTATAAACTTCCCACTGTGCGAGGAAAGGAAGGGAGGCGCTTGTCAAGCGCTCCGAGGGGCGAGTGTAAGTTATTTCACCATCTGATGATATATGCCACATTGGCAGACACTAGGGGAAAAGAGAAGGAGGAGAGAAGGCAGAGTTTGTGGGGAAGCTGACAACTGATCATCCAGCGTTCATGAAAGGAACTGGGACCGGGTACACGGGTGGGACAGGTCACCCATCACACCTGGGACGAGTCACCCACCTGTCGCTGCTGCAGCCGGGTTGTCTATGGTCTACACTTGGGCAAGGAAAGCTTTTAACCTGATGTCCCAGCTCACGCGTAACTAGAGGAGAGGGCAGGGAACATGGGAAGTGAAGAGCACTTTGGTCAGAACACTTGGTTTGCCTCTTTGCTCTGCCAACTGCTAAGTGGGTGACACTTAACAAACCAATTAACCTCTCTGAACCTTTGTTACCTCATCTGTAAAATAGGATCAGAATATGAAGATTAGCAACAATACATTGCCAGTGCTTTGTAAATACGAACACATTATGCTCATTGCCCTTTATTAAAAGTTTCGTATCAATTACATGTATTTTTTCGGGCAGTGCCAAGAAAATATAAAAGGCAGAGGGGAGAGGTGTGAACCCACCACAGAGCAATCTTCTAAGAAAAAGGTGTTTCTAAATTTTTGCAACACAAACTCAAAAAGCAAATAACATAAGCAGTGTTTATGACCGTTGTTATCACAACAGCAATTATCATTTGTTCTCATTGTTTGCTAAGTCTTACATTTATTTACTCAGCGTAATTAATCTCAAAATTCACCTAACCATTTCATAAATGCTACGGTGGAATGCACTTTAGGAAAGTGAAGAGAGTTGATGTTGGAACTGATTTTTAAAGAGCAAAAGGTTAAGATACAACTGGGCAGTGCAGGAATCAAAAGGGAAATTGCCAGGCAAAAGGAACAATAGGATAGAAACTAGTTTTAGAATCGGGCAGATCACTTGAGGTTAGGAGTTCAAGACCAGCCTGACCAACATGGTGAAACCCTGTCTCTATTAAAAATGAAAAAAAAAAGTAGCCAGGTGTGGTGGTGCACACCTGTAATTTCAGCAAATCTGGAGGCTGAGGCAGGAGAATCACTTAAACTGGGAAGAGAGAGGTTGCAGTGAGACGAGACTCTCCAGCCTGGGAGAAAAAGCGAGACTCTGTCTCAAAAGAAAAAAAAAAGATAAAAGAATGAGACCAGGATATTTGACTTCCAAAGGATTTAAGATTCTCAAAGCCATTGTTGACTCTTGTTGCCTCATTTCATGACGCTAGGGATCAGCAGATTAAGGCAGATGGGTTTATGAATAGTTTGTGAGTGCACAGTGAATTTTATATTTTTAAGTGGTTGAAAAAATTAAAGAAGAATCATACTTTATGGCTTGTGCAAATTATTTGAAATTAAAATGTCATTGTCTCTAAATAAAGTTTTATCAGAACACAGCCATGCCCATTTGTTTATGGCTGCTTTTGTCTTTCCATGGCACAGTTGAGTAGTTGCAACTAGATTGTAGGTATGGTTGGCAAGGCTGAAATATTCATCATCTGGTCCTTTAGAAAAGTCTGCCAATCCCTGCGCTACATAAAGACAGACTCCTCAAAGCGCTGACTGCTATTATTAAAATTCTTATTTTTATCCATACTCTCTTTCTGGTGCCTCTTCTCAGCACTCTGTAAAGTTGCAATGATGGTAGTTTTCATATCCATTGCAAACGATGCCCACTTCTCTGTCTTCCAAGAGTGGCCCCTGCCACCCCTGCAGGGGTCCTTCCTGGCTTAGAGATGCTGTGCTGTACCCAACAGCTATGGCTCACCTTATTTTCAGCCTCAGGTACAGCAAGGCACTTTCTTGCCTTGTCCCTGACCTGAGAGGTCCTTAGGAGATACCTAAGGAATTCAAAAGAGTTGGTGATGGTAAAATATGGGTTTGAAACCAGCAGAACTAAGGAGTATTCAGTGACATGTTTTGCATCTGTGCCTCCATCTTTATTATTCAAACGGTTCTGTACTCTGCCCACTTGGGCATTTTTGGAGTCACTCTTATCTGGGGTTAACAAAACTCTGATTCTTGCCCTGGTTCATTGGTCATGCTCACTGCTCTGCTGTTGGTTCTGGTTCTACCTATGGGGAAGTTTGTTTTTGGATAGTGTCACTGGTTGGTTTGTTTCTGTAGCACACAGCATTCTGTGGCAGCATCTGAGCCCACCTTCGCGTGAATACTGCTTCCGAGGTGGGCAGCATCTTCTCAGGAGGAGCATTTTTGCATCAATCAGCACCTTCAACCAAAACATGTCATTGCATACTCCTTAGTTCTGCTGGTTTCAAACCCATATTTTACCATCACCAACTCTGCTCCCTGCCTCTTCACCCTCTCCCTGTTTCTGTCTGAAATCACTCTGTAGCACACAGTTTGTTTGTGAAGCAGAAGTGGCATGCCTTAAGTTGATCAGAAGATCATGGTCAAATGAGCCCTACCCAATTTACTAAACTTCTTTTGAATTCCTTAGGTATCTGCTAAGGACCTCTCGGAATCCCATAATTACAATTTCATAGTTTCAAAAATACTTCACACATTATAGTAATAATGATTTCAATGATAAGAGAAAGGGACCACTCTGTCATAGGTATTTCTTTTCTGTTGAGATGGACTTTGAAATATTGTCACTTTCAAAAGTGAATCTCAATTTTTACATCAAAAATTAATTAGTGGTTATTGCTAACTGTTGGAAGTATATGTCATTTATATTCTTCTTCATAACTTTGTTACTTTTGCAAATGTGTAATATGTGTTTGTGACAATATTATAGTCATAAACTGAGCCTTTAGAAATAGATTTTCAATGTTAGATTCCAGTAAGGTATGTTTAGCTGAGACAGATATTGAATTAAGGCAGTATAGACCTTTGGTGAACCAGCAGGCAACATGCCTGCATGTATTAATGCGGTTCTTCCCTTTGCTGTGATGCAGAGAGTGCCATATGATCTGAAGACTCTGTGGTAGCAGAAGTCTGAGTCATGATGTTCCCTAGTTGTCAATGGGATAAATTCTGGAACAAAGCCCAGATTCTAAAGTCAACCCACATGGGTTTTCCAATGCAGGGGGTGTCATCTCTGCTTCCATCTTCATTAAATATTATTAGAATCATCTTCTGACCCCTCAAGGAGATGAGGAATGTTGGAATCCTGCAATGATGCATCAATAGGAAGCAAGGTGGGTTATCGAACCCTCATCAGGCTTTAAGTGTTCACTGTGTGTGTGTGTGCGTGTGCATGTGTGTGTGTGTGTGTGCATATGTGTGTATGTGTGTGTGTGTCTAGTCATCATGCATCTCCAGCCTCCAGAATGTCTTCCTCTTGTGTTGTAAACTGGATTGAAAGGTGGTCACATTTCAGAATTAGCAGATGCCTAGAATGTAGTACTTTTGGTAGCACTGAGGAAAAACAAAACTATCAAAAGGAAATTCTGTTTTTTCCTACTTTTCTTTTTCTTCCTCTCCCTATGTAGCACTAACTGACTTGCCTTACAAAAGTCCCGTGGGCTTTTTATCAATTAGCTGAGGTAATCCAGGCTGAGCCACATGGGGCTCAGAGACCACTCCACCAGAAGCATTGACTTCTGACAGGATGGATTTTCCAATATAGTTCCACACAATTCTGTATGGGCCTGTTTATTATCCCATTATTAGTGTTTTTAAAAGTGAACCCCCTGGGAAAATTTGCAACTGATTAATATTCACCTCTGCATATACAGTCTATTTCAACAATATGGTGTTTTTGACAAATACCAGAACTACTTAGTATACCCCCAGGAAGTAGTCACTGATCTGCCATTGCTGTGAACCTTTTTGGAATACACGTCATAGAAATGTCTTAGATCTGGTTTAAAAAGTCAGCCCTCAATTTTTTGACACACACACACACACACACACACATAAAATAAAATTATATAACTCGCTTAATTTATGATAGTTTGATTCAAATCGCTGTTCACAAATAAAGCCTATGCTTGAAAAATGATTTTGTTGTCATTGAAGGCATGAAAAAGTATCCTTAGCTAACTTTTCTAGAGCATTTATTCTTTGTCAAGCCTGAGTGAAGTGCTCTACATCTGTGATCACATTTAATCTTCATAATGAGATAAGTACCATTGTAATCTTCATTTTACAGATAAGAACATTGAAGCTCAGAGAGGATCAGCGATTTTTCCAAAGTTATATAGTAATAACTTTTGTGGCAATTTTTTATTAGCTCGTATGGTATCTATAGAAACTAATTTTACTTAGAAGAAAAACAGTACTGGGGAAAGATAATCGACTTGGAATCAAACAGACCTGTGTTTCCATCTGGTTCACATTTGTCAGCGCTTCTTCAATTGTAAATTGGGAATAATACATACCTCTAAAAGTGAAATTGCATAACTATTCCACATCCGCCGTAGGCATAATGGAGCACTAATCAACAGCAGCCATGATTACTCGTGTTATTAGGATGAGATGACAGGGAGAGACTTACCTGTACTTGAATCAACATAGGGTTGGGCAGAGCAATGAAAAGCCTTTGAATCAAAATCAGAGGCAGGGAAACCATAGCACTGGCATAGAAAAGCAAAGCAAGCCAGAAAGAAGCAGTGGGCTGTGCTGGTGCTCAGACGTGTCTGAGAATTCTTTGTGTCCCTCTGATCCACAGCAGTCTAATCCCCTGCCCTGGAGAATGGCTGGCCTGAATGACTCCCTCTGAAAGAATGGAGTGAGGTAGAAACAATCACATCACATCAATCTTCTGTGATGTCCAAGGCCAGGTTACAGAAGGCCACAGAGCTTCTGCTGGTTGTTCCTGGGGACACCACATGGAGAGATCTTCAAGAGAGGAGAGACTAGGGGCCCAGATCCCCAGGCCCAGCTGTCAGAGTCTGGAAGTACAGCAGTCCTAGAGAGGACCCCAGTCACCCTCGATCTGACCCACAACCTCATAGAAGACCCTGATGGGATCTGCTGGTTGAGCTCATTCCACCTCAGATTCATAAGCAGAAAACTGAGATGGCCATTGTTGGTGTAAGCCCCTGTTTTGGAGCTGTCTAATCCTCAGCAATAAACATCCAGAGCATGGGTCCATCATCCGAGGAAATGCCAGATGCTCACTTAGATGTCCTATGGTCCTTTGCTCCTCACCTCCGCTTCCCTGTCCCTCTGCACTTGCTTCCTTTGGTCAAGGCAAGGTGGACCGATGGTCTTGGCTACACGAGGGGCTTTCCAGTGCCCTCGGATGGCGATCTGATCTCAAGGTTTTTCTTTCAGGTCTCAGTATGTCATGGTGATCCCAGAGTTTCTGTCAGATTCAGGTAGCTCCAGAATCACAAAGCCCTGAAACTTTGTCCTGATAATTAGTTCTTTACTCGCTCTGCCTTTGGACCATTGAACCCATCAAAATGGCGGAAACTTAGAGAAGCCCATCCTGTGAGGAGGTCTACATTTTCAGCCCATTTGTGGACATTCTCACTCCCTGATAAAGCCACACTGAGTCTCAGCATCTCAGGCTGAGGGCTACATTGTGGAGACAGAGGTGGGCTGGGTCCCAGTGCTAGTCCGTCTCTCTGGAACCCACAGGCAGAGGCTTCACATCACCTGTCTTCCCCTATAAATCAGCAGCAGGGCAAGTAGAAGCTTGGACATCTTCGTCCCTCCACAGCCAGAGGAAATCCGAGCGCACAGAGAGATTTGGAGTTTCATCCTCCCCTCTCAGTCAGTCCCACGCCTTGCCTCTGAGGAAATTCACTGAACCCTTTCAACAGGCTTGAATTCTGTCGGCAGCCCAACCATCCCCTTGTTTACTTTTGAAATAATTACCACTTTGCCATAATATTAGCTCTGAGCCGTGACTCCATTACCATTATCACCGGAATATTACCCATTTATTATCTCCCAGCAACCCTGGAAGATGAATACTGGGCTTCAGAGACCAATTGTTTTACAGCAGACAGGATCTTGGTGTGCATTGTTTAATGAGGTAAACTACATTACAGCCAGCATTAATTTGGCTGCGTGCACTCCACTAAATCACTCTTAACCTGGAAATCTGCCACTCTTTTTGATGTGCCCTTAATCCACGAGGATGGGAGACATCCTTTGAGAGGAGGCTGGAGCTAAGGGGGAGAGGAGAGGAAAGGTTAAAGGTGAGCAAGCCCCACCCAGAGATGTGTGCCTAAGAGGAGGGAGGACTGTGGAGTGCGGGACCAAGGCAGGCAGGAGGAGGAAGCAGGCAGAGGGCAGGCCTCCCCTGTTCTGCTGGTCCCAAATGCCTGGGAAGATGCAAAGGTGATGTGATGGCTAGGCATAATCCACGTGCCTCCCCTCTCTAAGCTCAGGAGTTACGAATCCACAGAATCCATGTTCTGACCGCGTTTGGCTTTTCTTTTCTATTTGGCATCTTCAGAATGACCACAGCGACCCACAGCAGACAGAAGACAGAACTAGACAATGAGATTGTCTTTCGTCATGACTTTGTCTTTCCGTATAGATTGTCTTTTGGTTTGAGTGGCAGGGCAGCCTCCCAGAGCTCTGGCCATTTGCTGAGCTCACAGGAGCCTGCATGTGGACCCACGGAGCTCATTGCCTTAGGTGAAACACAGCTGGAGACACACTGAGAAACAGAGGAGCAGATGAAAGGAGTTTCTGCATAAAGCCTCCCTTGTCACTTACGTTCTTGCTGTAAGCTGCATAAAGTCACCTGAGAACTCCTGTTAAAGTGCAGATTCTAATTCAGCAGGTCTGGGGTAGGGCTGAAAAGTCTTCATCTCTAAGTGGCTCCCAGGGGATGCGGATGTTGCAGGTCCACAGCAAAAGGAGCCTTGTTTCTCTAAGAAATGTCTGCACTGTCTTGTTCAAGATCACGCTCCATGAAGTCTAATAAAACAGCAGCACAGTTACCATTTTTGAGGTGGGCAAACAAATGAATTCCTTTTGCTCCATCAAACCCTGACTTCTTCTATACAGGTCCTGGGGTGAATGAAGCACAAAAACTTCTCAGAAAGAATATCCTGGGTACAATAGATAGCAGACACACTGCTGTAAGTTGGTGCCTTCAGATTTGTAGGGCGGAGAACACTGGAGTTCTAAAACGTCCCAAGAAATTACTTATATATTGCCAATTGAGAAAGAACCAGAAGGGCTTGAATACAACACTAGACTCTTGGAATCCAGTCTAATCTTTTTCTGTAAAGATAAATAAATATAGTTTCTGCTATGCCACTGGTGAGTTTCCCAAAATTATCTGTTTTCTTGATATTGAAAATCATCTCTCTGTACAGTCTAAATGAATTTAAAACTTAAGCAATCATCCCATAAACCTAACCCAGGTAATCGTGGTTGAAATTAAAAACTGCTTATTAGAAAATTCCAGAGTTTCTTCTTTAAAAACTAAAATGGGACTGTCATATTTCTCAAAGCCTCTCTCAGTTTACCCTGTGCTCATCTGCCCAAGTAACACCATCACTGAATTTTACTGAGAAAGGGAAAAAAGTCTTTGTGATTTAATATGTAATCTTAAGAGTAACAGATCTTGGCTGATGGTATAAATTGGTATTGTCTTTAACTGCACATCTTCCTTCCCAAAGCTCTTTATTGTATCCATCTTGAAAACTTATAATGAATATTTTTTTTCATATCATACATAAGAAGTGTAAAGGGTGTGTGTGCCTGTCTGTATGCGTGTCTGTTTCATCCTCTGTAACAGTAGCATAACAATAATTTTCAAATTTTATCATAATTAAAGAAAAAGGACATCACTAACTTAATTTCACATTGTATACCAAACTGTTCCACTAGTGTTTGGATAACATTTACCTGGTTTGAGAGCATTATGCCTTCCTAGTTCATTTGTCCATCCATCCATCTGTCATCCATCCGTCCATCCATCCATCCATCTATCCATACATCCATCCATCTATCATCCATCCTTCCATCCCTCCATCCATCTATCCATCCATCCATCCATTATCCATCATCTATCTATCATCCATCCATCCATCCATCCATCATCCATCCATCCATCTATATCATCCATCATCTATCCATACATCCATCCATTCATCCATCCATCATCCGTCCATCTATCATCCATCATCCATCCATCCATCCATCCATCCGTCATCCATCATCTATCCATCCATCTATCCACCTGTCATCCATCATCTATCCATCTGTCCATCATCCATCCATCCATCCATCTATCCATCCATCCACAAACATTTACTAGGTTCCAGTAAAGCTGGAAAAACAAGTAAAAATTAGAAAAGTAAACACAAATGAGACATAGTTTCTGTCTTTTGGGGATTTTGTAATTTATCAGGAGATACAAACATAAATAACTTCTTGTGATATCATTTGGTGGTACATTTTAGTTCTTCTCTTCTTTCCTCAACTCTGTGGCAGTTTTCTTTGTCGAGATAATCTCTAATTCTTTTTACTGAACCATAGATAAAAGAAGGCATGAAATCTAGCAGAAGGCTAAGAGTATGAACCAGGTACAGTTTTGAAATGGTGATTCTAACAGTCTTCTTGGGTGACTTCCCAATGCAACTACAACTCCAGTTCTTTTTTGTAGGGTCTCCAATTTTAAAACTGGGCATGACTAACTCGACTCTTCCATCTCAAGAATGTTTTTACATATTTCAGTGAGAGATTTTCCTGTTCCAAACACGGGTGGAACCCTCAGCTTAGCTCTAGAGGGCAGCTGTTGGCTGGAGACTGCACATTTGCCAGAAGAATGCCATCCTGCTGAAGACACTTTGCCACTGGCCTTTTTCAAGAAGCCAAAAGTGGAAGACTGCACTGAAGGAAATTTGTACAAAAGAACTTGAGAGATTAGGGGGCGAAATTAGATAGAGAAAAAAATTCTAAACACGGTGAGGTATGTCATCAATAAAAGGCACTTTGGCATTACAAAGTCGTGAGTGGAAACCGTTACAGAAATCTTGTGGTTGGGGAAGGCCCAAGTATTTCTACAGTTGAACATCCCTGAGTAGAAAATCCAAAATCAGAAGTGTTCCAAAATCCAAAACTTTTTAAGTGATGTCACAAATGGAAAATTCCATACCTGACTTTATGTAACAGGTCATAGCGAAAATGCAGCCAAAACTTTGTTTCAGGCAAAAATTGTTCAAAATGCTGCATAAAATTACCTTTCAGCTATGTGTATAACGTATAGATGAAACATAAATGAATTTGATGTTTAGACGTGGGACCCATCCCATTTTGTATATACAAATATTCCAATATTTTTAAAAATCCAAAATCGGAAACACTTCTGATCCCAACCATTTCACATAACAGATACTCAACCTGTATTAGATAAATTCAGAAATTTGGTTTATGTAAACTTTAATATATGTATTTCATGTATAACAAGTTTACATGTAACATTTTTCCCTTTTGGCACATGAAGCCTATTTTATTTGGTTAATAATCATGTGATTGGTACTCTGAGGCCAGTTTAACCATTTTTACTGAATAGTTACCATGTGTTAGATATAATGCTAGGCAATTACATTTAATATTATTCATCCTCATCCCCTCCTAGGAACACAGTTCAGTGATGTCTAGTCACGTGAGCCAAATTAACTCATGGGATATTTTGACTGTTGAGCAGGGCCGTAAAATCAGAGTAATGTAAAGACGAGCAGCACCCTTTTGGTAACTGGCTCTGTCCGGGCATGCTCACCTCTCGCCATGACCTCTTGCATGTGTGTCTGTAAGATGAAGCTGATAATAAATTGTTCCCTACTCCTAGTACTCAAAATACCTGTGAATTTGATATCAAAGAAATCTATTTCTCTAGAACTTCTGAGGTATTAGCTTAAAAGCTATCATGAAAGTGCACAATTATTTTACACGTTTGTATACAAGCCTCATATCCACGAGTGCACTTGGATGCACCCTCCAGTCCTGCTCCCTGATTTCTAGTACATTCATCAAGCCCAATTGCCCATACACAGTAGAATTCTCTGTTATGAAGCGGCATCGGGGAGGAAAATGTAAACTAGCCTTTGCTGTGATGGTCTCAGTATGTGTGTGCTGTGTTTTCTCTCTCTCTCAGGCAAATTCCTGTGGTGAAAACCCATATTATGCTATCAGATACAATCCTAGCCTTTCCTCACTTGTACTTTGCAATGGCACAACAGATTGTCGTCGTTTGATACCATTTCCTTTGGTTACTTTTCTCACGTTTGTTTGTCTCTCAGATAATCGGAAGAATTCAAGAGCCTTCAGTAGGTCTCTCAGTCCTTAGCCTCAGATCAACTAGTGGAGCCTTGCCCATCCTGGGTAACCCTCTGGAAGTCGAGCTGTCTTGATTTGCATTACCATCTTTCTTTATCCGCTCTCCAGAGAAGCCCCATTTTAACAATTAAAGCACATGGGAGAAAACGACTGAGGATTTCCTTTTGCCTTCCCTGGAAATGGAGGATCAATCTGAGTAAATTCTCCAGGCCTCTCAATTTGTGAAGAAAAATGTTACATTTAGGGGAAAAAAAGGGGGGTCTTGCATAGTCGAAAAATTGACGGGTGGGGACAGCGTGCAAGTGGGAGAAAGAAGAGCAAAGAAAGAAGAGCGGTCATTCGGGCATCTCACTTGTTTTTCCTCTATCCTGGTTATCAAAAGAGCAAAGAAATCCATTTCTCTTTCCCCTCCCTCAGGTGCCCTCAGGCCTGCGCAGCCTGGGCTGGGCCTGCAGGACTTTCACACGGTCCGGTCTGAGTAGCCACCCTGTTTGAATATAAAGCAAGAGCAGTCACCAAGTGTCTGAGATTCATGAGATCATTCCACAAATTAAAACCTTTTATCAGCCTCTCAGAGCTGTGCAAACTAATTATACTTTGGCCAAACTTTGCCAATGACTCCCTTGAGGTATTATTATAAAATTTTGAGCTTGGAAATGCGTCCCCATTCTGTCAACATCAGGTTGTTTCAGCTACAGAAATCGAGCTCCAGCTCATTTTAGCTTCCATGATGTGCTTTGCATAAACTGTGGCATTTTTCTGTGGCAGGAGGAGAGCAGCGCACCTGGATTTGAAAACACACAGGGGACATTTTCCAGCAGTGTGACCTCAGACACAGGGACTGAGTTTCAAGAAACCCCCCCCCCCAGTTTTAAGAAGATATTGCAGGGTTCTCAGCTTAAGATGTAAAGGTGCATACTCAACATCCAGCTCTAACAGCTGCTAATATAGGGAGGACCTGTCACTTCCCTTCTCAAGGTTTTTGGCTCTTCATATGCAAATGAACAGCTCTTACTAACAAATTGCTGCTCAAATCCTTGGTCATGTTTTGAAGCAAAGTCTGGGAGAGGAGGCTTTCTGGAAGAGCTTGGTAAGAAGTCAGTAAACTTTGATTTGTCTCAGAGGATTTAGATTCATAAATAGCAAAGATGCAAACTCCATGTGACTCAATAAATTTTTGAATTTGTCAGTCAGAATATATTTATTAAACATATATAGGCTATTTGGCATTGTTAGAGGTACCTGGTGTCACTGACTGTGCCATGCGCGCCAGTGGAGCCGTTCCTACTCTTGCTCTGAATAATTCTGTATGTGGCTGGCCTGGGAGTGTGGAATCCCTCTGCAGCAGATCTGTCCTTCCACACGCTCAGAGTCCCAGGACACAGTGGACATCGAAGGGGAACAGAGAAATAGAGGGTTTCCCTCATCCTTAGCCCATGACTGGAACAGGGGGCCTAAGAATGAGAGGTGGTATTTGTTTCTTTTGCTGAAAATGGAATGAGGTGACCTTCTGATGTAGCCAAGCACCTTATGATAGTATGTTTTTACCACTTCCCAGGACTGACCATCTGCCCAACTTTTTGACCAATCCTGGGCCACTGGTGGAGCCAGGAAGCCCAGAGGGTCATGGAAGAGGAGACTCTTGCCCAGTAGTCCAGAGGAGGGCTATGCAGCTGGCATATTGGCTCACAGAACCCCCAGCCCTGCAGCATGGCTCGGAGCCCTCACAGGCCCAGAGCAGAGGCAGGCGTAGAGGCTGCCAGGGTGTAGACCCTCCTTCACTAAAGGGTCT
Organism: Cacajao melanocephalus; assembly: GCA_963573385.1. Lineage (NCBI taxonomy): Eukaryota > Metazoa > Chordata > Mammalia > Primates > Pitheciidae > Cacajao > Cacajao melanocephalus. The sequence goes on along the minus strand of CAUYLG010011682.1, from coordinate 56,118 downwards.
CCAGGTTCATTTTCGTCTCCACCATCTGCCATCCCATCTCATGGGCTCTCATGATGGGCTCATCAGGTTCTTGAATTCTTTCCAGTTGTCACTAATTACACTGCAGATCCGTAAATCATTCCAGCCTGGGGCTGACAGGGAGAGATGGGCCCTCTGCCATGCTGAGCTGGGGCTCCCTGCCACACCTGCAGCGAGTAGCCCTAAGGCAGCCACCGATCAGTGCTCAATGCAGAAGGGAAGGGTGGCCAGTCCCTGTGGCGCGTGCCCAGGGACCAGCTCTAGCCACCGCTGTAGCTGCACATGCATGCTCATCCTTGGACTGGGTCTCAGGCAGTGCCACCCTGACTGGAAGAATGTAGCTACTGTCTCTGCCTATAGGTTTTTATTGCTATTTGAATATTAAAGATAGCTGCGAGGAAAGGTGAGATTATTTCATCTGGAGTTTGATCAAGTTGGGACAGCACTTCTCAAACTTAGTTTAATAATGCAAGAGACTGATTCATCCATTCTGGGACTGGGTCTACCAATCTTCCTTTTAAATGTATACCCCAGGTGTTTCTTGGGTGGTGATTCAGTCCCCCACTTTAAAAACTGTGGAACACAGACTTAACCTTTACCTCTCTCCAGCTCTAGGCTATCATTGACCCTCTTGTTTCTGGATTGGGTGCTAATAGGGACACAGATTTCTTCCATTCAAAACCACACTAGCTTCTCTGTACACAGGAGCTATTCACAACACAGGTGCCCCTATGCCTGTCACTGAGAGAAAGCCAGTGACCTCTGGGTGTTCTGCAGCCAGTGTGGTGGGCTGAGAGGGAGCCCCCCAGTTGACCCAGCCCACCAGCTTGCTGCACAGATTGCTGGCTAATGGGGCGGAGCTAGCTGAAGTGCCTTCTATTAATGGACCAGAATATAAACAGAATAAAGCCTTCATTTCCCAGGCTGTGGTTTCATTATTAATATACTTTACAGTTCACAGGTTGTACGTTTGCGCCCGTGTTTTCTCAGCTGGCGTAATCTGCAGCGCCGAGTGAGAACAGTCATAAAATTTTCATTTCCAGTTGAATGTGCATCCAATTCGCCGTGAAATGTTCTATCTGTCGTGAATATTAAGGGCACTGAAGCAATGGCTGCTGAATTAGGCAGAGAGGTTCCCCGGTCCCTCCCGGGCCTGGCAGAGGACAGAGGTTTGCTGGGGCTTGGGCGGAACTTTTATGGGGAAGCTGCCTGGCGTGAAGTCTGTTTTCTTGTGGCCACCTCCTGGAGCTTTGGTAGAAGAGAAAGAACCTACTGTCCAGGCAGGGGAGAGGTCAGAAATAATGAAGACTGTGTACCTCGGGACCAATAGAAAGCAATCAGACAGGAGGTGAAAGGGCACAGGAAGTTCAAGTACAGAGAAGTGGGGGGCCAGGTAATGCCAGGGCCGAGGTGAGGAGGGAAGGGATTACAGAGGAGAGAGCAGGCCTGAGGGAAGCGTGCACCAGGGAGGCTGGCTGTCAGGCATAATATTAGAAAGAGCAAGCAGAGCATTTTATGCACAGCGCCTTTTTAGATACATCAATAAAGTGCTGAGGAGAGAGCACGATGGAGGGGGTGCAGGGACAGGCTGGGAGTGACAGCAATTAAGAGAGTCTTTCTGTCGGATGGCCTGCAGCCCTGGTGCGGGGCAGAGCGTCATGGGGGCTCTGTCCTAAGAACACTTGTTTCCTGCTGCCAGCTGGCCTGCAGTGGACGTTATTTGCCTCCCAGCACTGACTTATTATCCCTTCCTCTCATGCCACTACCTGTGTTCAGCCATGCCTGCTGGCTCTTCCCTCCAAACCCTTCCCCTCTCCTCTTTCTTGGGAGTTGCAGCGTTGTGCCAGTTTCAGGTTCGAAACCCCTCGGTTGTTCCCAGAATGTGCAGAGAGCCTGGGGGAGCCAACACCAATAGGGGTAGAAAGCCTGCAGGATTCTGATCTTCTCCACTCATCCCAGCTGCTGCGTCAGGATCTTTTATCTCTGGGGGTCCACGTGCCCCTGTCCTGTAGGGGTTTGATGTGAGAACTGCCCTAGGCTAGAGGAGAATGAGAGGCAAATAGGAGAACAGGGCGAGAGAGTGGAGTCTTCTTGCCTTGGACCCACAGCCTCCTTAGCAATGGTGAGTGGAACCAGCTGTGCCCTGCAGGAGACTCCCAGGAAGACACCAGCTTTGCTTTCCCACAACTAAAGTGCTGATTCAGTCAAAGAGGCCTTGCCGCCCCTCCCACCCAGGCGGGACTCCTCCCAGCCTGCCTGCTGGCCTAGGGATGGGGTGCATGCGTGTGCACGTGTGTATGTGTCTCCATCGACACAATCACACAATGAAAGTCAAACAATTTGTTCTACATCTCTTGGCTATTTACAGTTAAAGCTCCCAACAGCCCAGTGAAACAGCAATGGTGATTTTCCTCCTTTATAGGTAAGGAGCACCGCACAGCCACAGATTAAGTGATTCTGCCAAGGTCACAATGCTGAACTCCCAGTGGAGGCAGAACAAAACCCCTTTATTCTGATCTGGAGCCATGTGCACGCTCCCCCTCCCCCAATTATTGATAGTTGACTTCCTCTCTGGTTTCCAATTGTTTTGCTTTGGATAACATTCAAATAATTTTGTGTTTCTGAAAAGCACACCTGCTGGGAGGAGTGAGTTGAGAGGAAGAAGCTGAAAAATGAGCTAGGCTGAGATATTAAAGTGGTAGAAGAAGAACAATTTACCAAGTGACATCCTAAACACATGTAGTTATAGCCCAGGAAGGCATCCTCTGTTCCGTACGATGGCCATCCTTTCACACGCCAGTCACATACTGACTCACCTTCATTGTGAGCCTCGAGAACAAAGCTCAGCATCCAGCCTGATGCTTACAGCACGCAAGAGCCTGGCCACCCTCTCTCGCCACAGGCTCATTCCCTGCCCTTCCTGAATCTTCCCAGGGAAGACTCCAGACATTTAAGCTTTGCAGATACCGTTCCCTCTGCTGAGAATACCACTCCATCCTCCTCCCTTCCCCAAACCTGGTGCCCACCCTCAAGCCTTCCAGAGTCAGCAGGCAGGCTGCCCCTTTGGGAAACCTTCCTGGGCACTTGTTTTCACCCTCAAGCACAGCCTCCCTCCTGGGATCCCCATGAACTTGAGACTCACACAAGGCTCATCATTGATTGCCCTGTGGTTTACCATCTATGTGTATGTCCAGCTCACAGAAGAGACAGGGAGGTTTTCACAGACCCTAGAACACCCATCCTTGAACACATACTCAGGGCCTGGGCATTGGAATTATACGGATTTGGGTTTTAAGCCCAGTGTTGTCACTTAGTTGCTATGAGGCGCCTGAGGAATTATATAACCGGCGTAGGCCTCCGTTTTTTCGTCTCAAAAATGAGGATCAGAGGTAGGTTGTAAGCAATCAATCAGTAAGGAAATATATGTATATACACACATATATATATGCTATAGAAAACTTAGATAATTTTTCTTCCTTTCTCTTTAATAGATGTCTCTTCTCTCCAATAAATGTTTATTGGGTGAATAAAGGAATAAGAAAAAATATATAATTAAGGCAAAATTGTTTGGTTCACACTCAAACTATGCTGGGAATTCAAAAGGAAAACATCCTCAAAAGGAAGTGTGGCCAGGGTCTTCAAGCAGGACGTGGGTCATGGAGGTATCTTGGATTTGGGGATAAGAACCCTTTAAAGTTGGATCTCGGAGACCACACTCTGCACATTCTCATACCTTCCTTCTTTCCTTCAGGATTTCTCTTTTCTCCTCTCTCCCTCTTTCTCTCTCCCCCGTCTCTTTTCTGTTCTCTGATTTCTTTCTTTTGTTGGACCTGAACATTTAGTGGACACTTGCTACCTCATTTACCCCCCTGTGTATCTCTAACCTTGAATTTGAACTAGTTACCCCTAAGAAATGTCATTTTCAGCTCTTAAATCCTTGGATTTTCCAAGAACCTCACCTTCTCTCCACAGGCCCTAGAGAGAGCACCTGAAATGCCATTAAATAGTCACAGCCCACAGCATCCAAACATGGGAGAAAATGGAGAAATTAGGAGAAAGTGCTCTCAAAATGTCCTTGCCTGATGAATCTTTAATTCTACCCCTTGTGGCTGAGAACTCCTGTCCTTAAACTGCATTCAGAATGCATTCCGCCAGTGTCCCATTCTCAGGGAGAGACGGGGAAAAAACTGCACATCCTTCTCCTGGCTTGTCACTGTAGAGTTGAGATAATAATAGTCTTTTTCTGATCCCCTGAACTTTCCCATCTGCTTCATAAAACAATGGCAATTTTTTTTCCCTTGCTCTGTCTTCTTCTCTCTCTCTTTTATTTTTATCCTCCTACACTATAATTTAAAACTGTGGCAGTGCTATAGCCCTTGAGTTTTTTTTTTCTCTTTCTTCTCTCCTTGCTTTAATACATGACTGTTATTTAAAATGGCCTTTCATCTGAGCACCAGGAGGCTGCCTGAGCAAGCTGCCTCCTGCTTTTAGAGAGGGAGAGTAGGGCCAGTGTGGTCCCTGGTCTAGCCCAGCACCTAGCTCTCTTCAGTACTGCCAAGAAAATCAGAAGTGTTGTTTGTTCTTTGTGAAAGAAGACAGCAGAAGCCAAGGCCTGGAAGTGCCCCTGCCTCGGAAATGGCCATCATATCAAGCTGGTGGCTGTTAGTGGTCCACCACCCATCAGGTCCAAATAAAACAATTTCAGCTGAAGGCAGTAAATTCAGTGTGCCAATCGATGCCAGGAGGGGAATGTATGTCAGCCACTCAGCACAGAGACTCAGCCGTTGCTATGCAGGCTTTTGCTCAGCTGTACTGCCAGTCACCATCCAGATGCATCTCTCCTCAGCTGGATGGGCAACGCACAGAAAAGAGTGGTGGCCAGGGACTTCTTTCCCAGGGGAAATGTCATCTGTTTTGGGGATCAGAAAGGAAGGCGTTGGACACTGGTGTTTCCCATACCAACTCTTCAGCATTCCCTGCCATAGAGGGTCGTTCAGCTGCTGCTTTGGGGCACTGGCTGGAACACGCTCCACACACTTCCTGTCTGTATGACAGTTCAGTTCCATGAATGCACCTGTACCTCTAAAAGTGATTCTGGCCTTGTCTTTTCTCTCCAAGCTCTCTCCAGAGTTCCCTCGGAACTGGCATCAGCAAAGCAATCATATTCTAAATGAGCTTCGTGAGGAATACGCCATTGCAGTGAAACACCAGGGACAGGACAAGACTGAAGGCTAGAAAATGAATCGTGTATATGTGATGAGGGGGTGTTTGTGTGCGTGTGAGCGGAAGGTGTGTGCCAGCCCTCATGAACATAGTGATCCCTTCCTTCTTGGCTTAAGCAGCCCTTCTGCCAGCTGGAGAAGGAACTCCCTGGGGAAGACAGGGACTGCTTATCTCCAGCTGATCTGCTGAGGAGGCCACCCACCTGCAGGAAGCAGACAATGTTTTAATCCTGGCTATGTGGGTTGTTTCCTTGGCTGTGATGCCCAAAAGGACTAGCGGCAGGAGGAAGTTCCCGGAAAACTGGTCTCTTGTGTCAGATGGTTAGGGTTGTTGGATTCCAAATCCTAAGTGTCATTACTTCAGTCCCTCCTTCTCCTTGGAATCCTCCTTTCCTTTAAACATTGGAAATGATTCTCTCTCTCCCCTTTTTTTTGAGACAGAGTTTTACCCTTGTTGCCCACGCTAGAGTACAATGGCGCAATCTTGGCTCATAGCAACCTCCACCTCCCAGGTTCAAGGGATTCTCCTGCCTCAGCTTCCTGAGTAGCTGGGATTACAGACATGCACCACCATGCCTGGCTAATTTTGTGTTTTTAGTTGAGACAGGGTTTCTCCATGTTGGTCAGGCTGTCTCAAACTCCCAACCTCAGGTGATCCGCCCGCCTCAGCCTCTCAAAGTGCAGGTGTGAGCCACCACGCCCAGCCAAAGATTGGAAATGATTCTTAAAACCATGTACAACTCTTGAAGCGAGAAAGGTTGAGAAATCAAGATCCAGGATTTTCTCCTGAATCTGCTCTCTCACCACATGACCCCCCCAGCCAGGTACTTTCTCTTGGTTTTCTCTTCAACTCATCAAAGGACCATTTTAATCAATGTCTTTGCCTTCCCCACTGACAATCCAAGGACGTCCAAAGAATTTTAATGTCCTCTCTCTTGATCCAACTTCACTGTCATTGCTGGTATATAGCTTAATTCACAATATATTTTCAGATATTGTTTTAAATGATGTTCACTGATCACCAGTTTATCACCCTCTTTCTCTTTATTTCTTCTTGCATCTCAGACCTTACGTCTGCGATTATTTTCCTTCTGCCTTAATCGTCTTTAAGATTTCCCCTGGGATAGCTCTGCTACTGGTGGCATATTTCCTCAGTTTTGGTTTACTGAAAATGTCTTATTTTGTCTTGATTCCTGAAAAGTACTTTTCTGATACAGAATGTTAAGTTGGAATTCTTTTTTTTTTTTTTTTTTCAGTTTCCTAAGGAATATTTGACTCTCAGTTCTGCTGTTGAGAAGTCAGCTGTCAATCTTATTTGTATTTCCATGAACGTTATCTGCCTTTCTCCCCAACCTCCAACAACCTCTGTTTCTTTTAAGACTTTTTATTTGGATCTGGTTTTTTACAAGTTCACAATGTTCTGTTAGGTATAGATTTCTTTCATTCTTTCTTTCCTTAACTATTCTTGGGATTTGTTAGTATTCTTCAATCTATGGATTAATTTTGTTATTACTTCTGGAAAATTCTCAGGTATTATCTCTTCCAATATTGCCTCTTGCCCCTTTTCACTTTCTTTTCTCCTTCTGGGACTCCTCACTAAATGTAGACAAGACTCCACCCTCTGTCAATGCCCTTATGCATTTTTGGCATTCTTCATCTCTTTGTTTCTTCACACTATTTACTGTTTTTTTTTTCTCCTTACTTAACTTACAGTTAATTGATTCTCTCTTTAGCTATGTCTCATATTCTTTTAAACCGTTACACTGGTATTATAAATTTTTCTTTTCCAGAAGTAATATTTTTACTTTTTTACTTGAATGTGCTAGTTATTTTTCATAGCTTTATTTTCCAATATGATTGATCAAGTTTGTCATGTGTTTCTTTATATAAGGTAGTTGTTTCATAGTCAACGTTTCATGATTCTATTATCTGATATATCTGTGAGTCCATTTTTGTTGTCTGTTTTATGCTCTTCTCACTCTTAGTATTATGGTTTCTTGTGTGCCTGGTTACTTTTGGCTCTGTGATGATCACTGTATGTTTTTACAAACAGTTGAAAATTTTTGAGCCCTAAAATGAAAGCACCTTCCTTCAAGAATGATTTGTATTTACTTCTGCAAGATGACTGAGGTCTGTAAGGGTATCTAGTTTCCTAGCGAGCCCAGGTAATTCAAACCATAACACAGTTTCCTGGAGAGGATGTTTGTCTTTTGGTTCACTTTCATCTTGGGGATGCAGCTTTTTGCAATCTCCACTTATGATAAAGAGGTTTTCCTATTAGACTCCGTCACTTCAAAAGGGTGTTGCGCTTTGATTTCTGTTCCCTTGTCCCTTCAGGTTGTCACACAAAGGCTTCAATTTGCCTGACTCAGCAAATGCCCTCAGGTCAGGAACCAGCTGTCTCTTGGTTCCTGGTTTTCCTTTAATTTAGGGTCTGGTAATTCACTACCAGGAAGGAAGCTTTTGATGCTTTTAAAAAAGATGTACAGTGTCTCATCCAGTTCTTGTAGTAGTTTTCAATGGGAGGGTTGGCCTGAATAACCCAATCTGTCTTTTCCAGAAGTAAGATCGGTACCTTTTTAACCCACATCCCACATCTGCTTTCCATCCGCAGTCTGAAACTTCCTTATGTGATGATGAGTGTACCTAGAGGAAAGAGCAAGGCATGTGGAAGCCACTCCACTGCTCACCAGCTGTTTCACATTGTACGAGGATCAAAGTTTATATCTTTCTGTGTCTCAATATCTGGCGGGACCAATAGCCTGCAGTGCCTATGCCTACCCCACAGGGTTATTCCAAAGCTCAAAATGATCCTCAGTGTGTATTTTCCTGGACTCAGTGGTATGCATGAACATGCCGTTTGGAATTTCAAGCCTACTGTTTATGTGTGGGACTTGGAATTTGCTTGCTTGTCAAAGAGGGGAGGGCTAAAGGGCGAACTTAGGGCCAGAAAGAGGCACAGGCCTCTCTACCCATGAGAAGAAAGTCTTCAGGCTAAAAGTAATGAAGCACAGCACCAATAAAGCACAGGTGCTCCAAGCCTGAGGCTCATCTCACCCCGCCTTTCTGCCCAGGAAGAGAGTGATGACTTCTCTTTGGAACATCCTGAAAGCAGGTTTGTCCGTCGAGTACTCCCTGCCACAGGCAGCCCCTCAGCCTCACTCCCACGTCTCTTTTTCCCTCCCCTCTTAGCCAGGGCTGGCTACTCAGAGTCACTTCTACTTGGCAGGCCTTGTTTTCCTCATCTTTATCTTAACACTTATTGCTCATCTTATGAAAAATGGCATATCTACCTACAGTCAACCCTTCAACTCACCTCCTTATCAGCGCCACCATATTCTCTTCTTATTTATTTCTGACAGGCATCATATAACAAATTCTTAATTTGAGGAGCTTGATAGAGCCCAAGGGCAAAACAGGGAGCTGAAGTCAGGGCTGGCTTCAGGAATGTCCCATACTGTTCAGCCACCTCTTCTCTTGAGAACAGAGAGTCCCCAGGAAAGAGTGGAAATGGGAGAGGAGTGATCCTGTGGGGGATCTGGCAGCAGGAAAAGAAAGCCTGGACAACAGTTTTCCATGGGGAAGCCTGGAAGACAGTGCTGGACAGAGGCATCTGAGGCCAGAGAGTGGATGGGCAGATGAATAAGAAGTTGGTTAATAAAAGAGAGAGAAAGGCTACTTGCGGCCTTGGGATACTTCCTGGTAATTACAGACGAGAAACACCGGCTCAAATACAGGAACACCTGGATTTTTTGTCCTGATATATGGCTGGGGAAGCAGAGCAAATGTCCATGTACACCATGATTTCTGAAACCATTGTTCAGAGTGACAGTGATTGTCTCTGAAAGGTTAATGGGTATTTACGTAAGGAGGAAAAATGTACGTTGGTTAAATAAGTTTAAACAACTGTATGTGCTCCATTCCCCATTTGGAGATCCACAGGATATAAGAACTTAAAGATTCTAAAAATCCTGCATTTAATCTAATGAACCCAGTTTCCCCAGACTTGGGTGACAAAGACATCCTCTTCGCAGAATACTAATTACAGTACCCTCTTGCAGGATACTTAGAAGAAAACGTTCATTTAAAGCCATAATAGGCTCTGTTTTATCTCTGCTATTCAGGGATTCTCTGTCCAACAGCAAGGTTTCTAGAATGGTAACTGGGAGCAAAATGTCCTTTCTGGAACATATCCCATGTTCTGGAGCTTAGGATCTGGTAATCTTCTGTCTTACTATCTGATGATGATAATGACCCCCCCCCCCCATTTACTGAGGGCCTGTTAATGTCCTAGGTGCTTTTTCTATGTATGACTTCTAATCCTCACCATGATCCCACAGGAGAGAGGGCATTGCCCCAAGGCAAGTGGCTTAGCCAGAATTTGATCCAAGGTCTGGCTAACTCTAACATAATGTTTGTTTCCAGCATACTGTACCCATTATGAAAATGGGGCAGATTTCAAAACACAGAACAGAATGATTTAAAAAGCAAATACCTTCACCAGCCTGGCTATTTATGTACAAGGACCACTTATTGATTGAATGCTAGCTCTAGGGGGAAAAAAAATCTGAAAATTATCTAGTCCTGTTATGTGTTTTTTCCCCTTTCAGTAAAGAAACTGAGGTCCGTAGAAAGTGACCTGACTCACCCGGGCTCGCGTGGCCGGCTGGTTTCAGACTCTACATGATCACTACCAATTACTCTGACTTCCAGTCCGGTTTATTTTTCCCCACAGTGACTTCTTCCCTCTCCTCTCAGAGACTTTTCGTCAGGCTGAGACTTGCCAAAATGCTCAATTTGAAGTGTGAAGATGATGAGGACGCCCTCAGGCCTGCCCTCTATGAGGAGGCACCAGGAACAAGGCTGTCCTTTCCCTCTGTGTATACTGAGGACTTCGAGCAGAGGAAATAGGAACTCAGCTTGCCTCATGCAGAGGAAATAGGAGCTCAGCTTGCCATCATCCTGCACTTTCCTGAGTTCTCCCACATGTGGAATCTGGAGAAATGAGGCAGGTCTCTGCAGGTGTAGTTGGGAACTAAAGCCAAGCAGGGGCTGGAAGGCAGCTCTCTGGACTCTGCCAAAGACTCCTCTCACTTGATGTTCTTTGCTATCCAGACTCCCGGCCTCCTGTCCACCAGCTTTTCTAGATTTGAGCTGCCAAGTAAAGCTGGCAGCCAGGCACTTGGCCCTTAGATGCACTGACAGGGTCTGTATGTTCCACTCAGCCCCTGGCTAGAGACAGACCTTATCTCCTGCCCGCCCTTACCTGGGGAGCATCTCCCCGCAACCTGCCTGCATCCCCAGCATTCTTCAATGTCCTTCTCACCCACTTGTCTCCTGGTTGCTTTTCCTATTATTTCTGACTCCTCTCTTCCTCTTGTCTTTGTCTAGAGCTGTGGCTTTGTTTCTCCCTCGCCTTTTCCACGTTTCTTAGAAGGCCAGTCTCCGTTCCCCCACATCTCTCTGACATATCCACTGTGAATGTGCTTTGTTTTCACTCCCACCTCAGCTGCTTAGAGCTCCTAACAGTGTCTCTCTGTGCCCCACCACAGCATTGTTCTCAAGGCACTTCGACCATCGTCCTTCCTTTGGTCACTCTTCTCTAGTTTCATTTTCTTTGACCTCTTTATATATTTTTCCTTTTCCGATGTGTTCCCCTCTCCCTCTCCCATTTCTATAAGAGACTTTCTCTCTTCTAACCTGTGTCATGAGTTTCCTTATTACTGGAAGACAGCACCAGCATTCTGTGGTGATGGTGATGGCTGCTGGTTAAAGAAAATCAGTGTCTCCTCTTCTCGATGAGTTTGGGTGGTTTCCAGTGAGGGCAGAATCCTGTTGCCCCCGCTGGGATTCTCCAGTCTGGGGTTCTCATCCTTGGCACCGTTGATATTTGGGCTGACTAATTTCTTATTGTGGGGGCTGTTTTACGTATGATGGGATATCGGGTCTCACCCACTAGACACCAGTAACACATACATCACAATTGTGATAACCAAACATGTCCCAGACATTTCCAGATTTCCCTGGGAGGCAAAATCTCATTTGAGAAGCACAGTCCTAGCCTACACCCTGCAACCGTACTTCTAGAAGCACATGCCTGGGTGAAGTTTCTGATGCCTGTTGGATAAACAGGAAAAGATGTAGAAGTGATAGAAGCTGTCGGTGGAGACACACAAGAAGCCTGTTTGGTTTGGGTCTGATCTCTTTCTACTCCTTTCTTTTAGCTTTTTATCCATGTCTTCTTTTTAGCCTTCTTTCACTGTAATCCAAACTTCTTTCTCTCCTGACAACATGATGCTCTTGAGGCCCAGACAGCTAAAAGCAGCTCTGATTAAGCCCTTTAAATGATTCTGGCAGAAGTGGCTCTGACGGTGTTCCATCTGTACCCTCAGAAAGGTCAAGGTGTCACTCGGCTGCTCAAGGGAACTCTGCTTCTGGGCTCCCAGGTGGTTAATGCCTGTTTGATTAGCTGTAAAACAAAATCCAGAAAATGCCAAGAGGCAAATCTCAATTCACCTTTCAGAGTGAAGCTCACTGCCCACTCAGAGAAGGGGGTGTGGAAGAGGTGGTGAGATCCACAGCTATTAAATTGGCAACAGGTGAGCCAGCGAATAGACTCAGTACTAATGCAGCTGCCCTCATCTGCCCAACCACCTGAGTCACCTTCCCCTTTCTGCTGCTGACTCTTGGCCAAAAGGTGTTTCAGTGCTATTGCTCTGCTTCCCGTGCAGCTCTGCTTCCCCCTGGGTGCCTACTTTCCTTCCAGGCTGCCCCCCGCTTCCCTGCTCCACTGGCATCTTGTTGCTTTCATTTCAAGCTCACCTCTACACCCAGGGAGCTAGTCTCAGCTGCACATCTTCTCCTTGCTCATCTCACAAATACATCTCACTCCCACATCTGCAGCAAATCATCAGAACCAAAGAATAATGATGAACAAATGGACATACGCAATGAACCTCCTCCTCCATCAAGCACCTCCCACCTTCTCTTATCTCCCGGCAGCACATCTGTGCATACTCCTTCCTACAATGCAGATGTGGTCTATTCTGTGTAGGCCATACAGAGGGTGGGCTACCGGGAACCATCACCTGGTGCAACACTCTCTTGCACACACCACACACCACACACAGTGGTTCTAACACCATAGTCGTCTTGCTTGCCAAAATCCTTTTCATATCATTTTCCAAATCCCAGTATGGTCCTCTCATGTGCAGCCCTTCATTGAGAAAGACCGCGCTACTGACCCATGATTATGATCATGACCACAGCATCTGGAACGAGCAATGCCCATCCAGTATCCATCCCTACAGTATCCATCACAGAGGCAGCATGCCAGGAACCTCGACCAGGATTTCGAATGCCGTCGTGGCCCAGGCCCAGGGCCAAGCTAATCGCTTGCACTGTTCAGCCTCTGCAACAGATGCATGTCCCTCTCTCACTGAACCCATCAGCCACCTTCCACCTTTGAGTTCCATAACTTTGCCTGCTTTCTCTCACTGTCTTTGCTCTTCTTCTCATTCATGGTTCACCAGGTCCTTTTTTCACCAGGACATTCCTAAAGAGAGGTGCTTACTGGATGTGAGCTGGCCCACACAGTGTCGGTTGATTTTTCTTTTTCTCCTGGCTTGTGTTGACCGGCAGGGTCTGTTCTCGGATGGGAGGTGTGAAAGTGGTATAAATGGAACATGAATGCATCTGTAGAAAGCCCCTGCCGCTGGTTCCCAGTGACTTCAGGAGAGGCAGAAGTGGGCTGATCAGCCCCACTATCACATATGGCCCCAGCAATTCCAGCCGCAGGACAGTGGGCCTGCCTCCCACAGACCCATGTTACTGTCAGGGTTCCCCAGCTCCCACAGACAGGATGTGTGTGTTTGTCTGGCTGCCTTTCTACAGGAGCATCTGTCACTCTCCAATATTTCCTTTATCATTGCAGCAAATTATTTAAACACTACCCACTGAACCCCATCTGTCACCGTGCCCCATCGCTGTCAGGGCCCTGCCTCCCCAGGTCTGCAAAGAAACTCGCTGGCAAAGGCTCTGTGCCAAACAACAGGGCAAATTAAATCAAAGCGTGCTCTGGCACCCAGGGGGAAAATGCACATCAGTTTTGACTTATTGCATGAAGCACGCTTACAAGAGAGAAAGCAGCGGCTTTTGTCACTGTAAGGGGCCATGAAAAATGAATTAGGGCCTCTGCTGAGAGAGGGCATGGAGGAGAATCTTTCATTCTGAGATGTTGTCCTCTCTCACCTTGCAAGAAGGAAATAATAAAAGGAGAACTTGTGGTGGGTCTAAGTCTCTCCAAGCTTTGACACTGTCCTACAGCACTTCTGGATATAGAAAGGAAGTAAGGAGTTGGAGAGAAAAGGACTTTGAGAGGCTTGGAAACAGTCTGAGTTTACATGGTGCTACCAGAGGGTGAGAACCTGAGCAAGTGCAGCTAAGAGCTAGCAGCATTCGTCCATTCCAGGAAGCTGGAACAGAGAGGGACAGAGGAAAATGTGGGCCTGATCCTCACTCTGCCCAGCAGTGTGACCTGGGAACTCCTGAAGAAGCCAGCATGACGAGGGAGCAAAACCAATGTCACCACACCCTCACTACATATTACTTGCTGGGATAACTCTTCTTCACAGTTGACCTCTTTCAATCCCCACATTCTCATGAGTTAGGAATTATTTTTGCCCATCTTACAGATGAGAAACCTCAGAAAGTTTAAAGCGACTGCTTGCAGTCATCCAATTTATGTGTGGCAGGGCCAGGATTCAAAACTACATCCATCTGATTTCAAAGCCCATTGCTTCTCTTTATAAAAGAATTTCTCCTCTGTCTCCCTGCTCCCCATGAGACACAGCTCATTTGTTTTCCCATAATGAGGGAGGGGCCTTCGATTTCCTGATAGATTGCTCACCTGCCATCCTAATGGAGCTGGCATTTACTGTGGGTTTAGCCGCAGAGCCTTCCCTACCAGACACATTTGTACTTCATGACAGCAAGAACACATGGACAGCTGCTGGGGCATTTCTAACGCAGCCCTTCTTGGGCAGAGACCTTGGCTGGAGACAGCATGGCTCCATCCTCCAGGAGAGGACAAGCCATGCGGCATCTCTAATTAGAACCCAAGCTGGAACATCCGGCCTAATGATCTGGGAGTTGGAAATGCTCAGCTGGAAATGACTTGGTCTGGCAGAAAGGACAGAGGACCGAGGAACACATTTTCTAAACTCTTTCCTCGTCTCAGTTGCGAATCATCTTCTGCTTCTGACTACCCATCAATGGGCTATTAGACTCTGTTGTGCATTTTCCTCAAGTTCAGAGTGAACGTGCATTCATTATGTTGGACATTGGCTTAAATGGATGATGAGTTTTCCTATAGTCTTCTAGGAGGTTGCTCAGTGTTGCCAAATGCTTGGGCAGTTCTTGGACTGCTGACGTATTATAAATAGAATGTGCCACCTAAGTAGTGTCTTTGCTTTTTGCACTCTCTCAAAACCAGGGAAGTCCCAGGTCAATTACCATAGTGTTGTGCTTTGCCATTGTGATTTTCTCACCTAGGGTTCTCTCTATGTATTTCTTGAGAGTTTGGACCCATATAACTTTAACCATCTTTCAAAGACTGTTGGCGACAGAGGAGAAAGCGAACACCTCTAGACCTAGGGCTACAGCATCAAGGGCCCACTGATCTAAAATGAGCCTTTTGTGTGGCCCACTATTTCCATTCAACACAAGTACACTGGGACACCACATGGGGAAGAGAATGATGCTTACGACTTTGTGGAAAATTCAGAAGCACATTATTGTAGTGAATGAGTATTCATCTGTAAGGTAGTGACAGGCATCCTTCATGCATGTGACAGTCAAACTGAATGTTCAGTTCAATTTCAGCCAAAACAGTCCAATTCAGTAAACACCCAATTGTTCTGCTTCGAAGCATCTTCTGCACTTAATTCCGTAAGTTTCCTATTTGTGCCCTTTCCCTGATTTAACTGCTAGAAATATTACTCCACTCTTTGTGAATTTAAAGTTAGGCATTGACCATCCCTGTCTCAGTTTCTCTGTGAGTCACTGCTAGATAGGGCTGCAGAAGCAGGCTGATGATAGGTAAGAATGTTGTATCTAGAATCTCTCTGCAAATATATGATTTTCTAGTAAAATCATCCTTTTAAAATAGTTGCCATTTTAAATATGAACATCAGTTTTGATGTGATTAATATTGGAAAGAGTCTTAAATTCCAACGTATGAATTTAAAAGAAAAAAAAAAAAAAGACCCAGAGGCAGTGTGAGGAACCTCTAGAGAAGCTCTGATGAAAAAAAGAAATGTAGAAACTGCACATTGCAAAATGGTGGCGCTGCAGAGTCAGCTATAAAATAGTTTTTTAGGCCAGGTACAGTGGCTCATGCCTGTAATCCCCGCACTTTGGGAGGCCAAGTGGACAGATCACCAGGTCAGGAATTTGAGACCAGCCTTACCAACATGGTGAAACACCATCTCTACTAAAAATACAAACATTAGCCAGGCATGGTGGCACGTGCCTGTAAACCCAGCTACTTGGGAGGCTGAGGCAGGAGAACTGCTTGAACCCGGGAGACGGAGGTGGCAGTGAGCCAAGATCGTGCCACTGCGCTCCAGCCTGGGTGACAGAGTGAGACTCCATCTCAAAAAAAAAAATAGTTTCTTAGTCACCAATAAGTCAACTAGGACAGGGTTTCTTTTATTGTTGTTCATTTGTTTGTTTTTGAGAGGTAGTCTAACTCTTTCACCCAGGCTGGAGTGCAATGGTGTGAGCTTGGTTCACTGCAACATCTGCCTCCCAAGGTCAAGCAATTCTCCTGCCTTAGCCTTCCGAGTAGCTGGGATTACAGGAGCATGCCACCATGCCCAGCTAATTTTTGTATTTTTAGTAGAGACGGGGTTTCACCATGTTGGCCAGGCTGGTCTTGAACTCCTGACTGCAGGTGATCCACCCACAACTAGGACAGTTTTGAGTAGAGTCAGTTGATGAAGGTATTTGCCTGGGTGGTGGGAGCATGAGAGATGTACCTTAGGGCAACATGAAGACTTTTGTGAACGGGAAACAAGGGAGGAAGATGACTAGCGTTTATGTTTTGTGACTTTCTGATTAGCAAAGAACTAAGCCTGGCCCCAAAGTCAAACCTAAAACCTGGGTGAAACAGGCAGTCTTTCTTTAGTTACCACGGGAGCCCATGTATGAATCAAACGTTAAATCTAAAAAAATCACACAGCCTTTTTATTAAAAAAAAAAAAAAAGATAAGAGAACACAAGTTCAGAGAAATTAAGTGAACTTCTCAAAGTCACACAGCCAATTAGTAGCAAAACTACAGCTAGATTCCAGAGAGTGTCACTTTTTTGGTAACAGTCCTTCCACAGCATCCTGCTGTCTCCGAATTACCATGGGAATGTTTATTTTTGCTTGCTTGTTCTATTTGTTTTTAAGAAAGTTCTACAGCTTTGCTTTGGACAAAGGTGCTTCAAAATGTGGATGATATAATTAGAAGCAAGAGACACCGTAAATAAATAAAAAATGTCCACCAAAAAATTATTAGTATGGCACTCAGTGTTAAGCTGAAATTCTGGTACAAACTTGTGTCCTGACATTTGACTTGTCTGTGGTTTGCACAACTAGACTATAAAATATTTCAAAAAATGATTTTATTCACAATCTGGCCAAACTAGTTTGTTTTGGCTGAAGAGCTACATCAAAAGAGGGTCACCAGATGGGAAAGCCTTCATCTCCGGGGCATGGCCTAAAACACAGCTGAATTTTCCGGTGTTGGCAGTAGAACACCACGGAACCTTCTGTTCAAATGTGCCCTGAACCCATTAAGTCATAAGCCTCAGCCTGGTTTAGAGATTGGCTTCTAGGCGTCTTGCCTCATTTTCTCCTGAGCACTACTTGTAGACCTACTTTCTTTAGGAAAGGGAGACAGAGAGCCATTGGCAGCTCAGATGTGAAATGGGGTCATAGAAAGAGAGTATGCTTAGGCGTCAAAGGATTTGGGCACAGTCACTGGTTCTCATTTTAGCTGCACGGTCGTGCACACGTCTGTTAGCTAGATCTGAAGGTGACACAGGTCGTTCATTTCATTTAGGGGTGGCCAGGTGTACTAACCCAGGGTCCTCTTCCTTATGTGTAGAAAAGGTGGGCTTTTCATGGAGATAAGAACTGTTTTTTGGCCGAGAGAGTACAGGCGGCTCCACCTCCCTGCCAGAACTTCCAAACAAGCTCTCAAGGGCCTTCACAGGTCACCTCATTTCTCCGAGCCTCAGTTTCTGCATCCTTAAACTCAGGTTGTCCTGAAACCCACCCCATGGTGGGTGGAAAGGACTGCCATAGGACTTGATGGGAATGGCTGGGGCATATATTGGCATGCCAGGTATGAATGCACCTGGGGGCACAGACGTTCGGCTCACAGCACTGCAGCTGTGTGGAAACCAGCTTCCTCCTCCTTTTTGCAGCGGTTACAGTACTTTGAAGAGTGGGGCATGCCAGTAGGGCAAGCACTGGGGAGAGGAAAGATCTTGGTTTTCTTCTTTGTTTAGTTAGAATTGGTTGAATGCAGAACTGGTAATTTAGACTGCCCATGTTCCAGACCTAGTTAGATGGAGGCATCTCTGACATGCCTTTTAAGATTGAAGGCAGAAGCACAGAAGGCCGTGTGCCAGCACAATGGAAGACAGAATGCTTGTACCTCATTGTCTGGAGAATAGATAGGTTGCAGGCTTCAGTAGAATAGGAGCTGCCAGTCAAACTGTTTTAATAGAATGGGAGCAGATAGATTTCAATAAAAGAAATGAGTATAAATATTGTGAGTGGAGGAAGGGAGACAGCAGACAGATTGTGTTTGACTAGTCACAGTGAGGAAACTTTTCACGACGTTTGAACTGAAAACCCATAAAGCCGAGGTGGCTGACTGGGTTGAATCCACTGACAGCTGTAGATCCAGGGCTGGCCCCATGGGCATTCATTAAAGAGGCTCCAGCTGGATACAGAACACTTCAAGTCTGTGGTCTTGCCCCAAATCTAAACCCATCCAGTCAAGTGCAATGAGCATTCAGCTATCTGTTTTATTGGCATCCTCCACCCCCACCCTATGCAGAATCCAGGGAACCCTACAGGCAAAGTGCCTGCAGCTGATGCTTTACTAGCCAGGGGGATTCTAAAATTATTCCCCCAGGGGTCCCTCCAGGGCGGTAGCCCCTACCACCATAGTCTCAGAGCATTCTTTGTTAGTGGCTGCCTGATTTGTCCCCAGATTTGCAAACCAATCACCTACCAAGGCCCTTTGGCTCCTTCTCCCCACTGCCCCAGGTTCCCAGGATTTCTGTGTCTTTTACTCCAGGGGTGGGACTTTTGGCCATTTTGTTTGCCACTTGCCACAGTCGGCTCAGGCTGCTATAACAATGTACCATAGACGGAGTGACTTAAACAGCAGACCTTTACTTCTCACGGTTCTGAAGGCTGGAAGTCCCGGTCAAGGCCCTGGCAGATTTAGTGTCTAGTGGGACCTCTCTTCTTGACTTGTAAGTTGTTGCCTCCTTGCTGCTTCCTCACATGGCAGGAGAGAGAGAGAAAGATCATCTCTTTTTTATGTCTTCTTAGAAGGACATGAATTCCATTCACGAGGACTCCACCTTCCTAAGCCAGTCACCTCCCAAATGCCTCATCACCTAATACCATCACAATGAGGATTAGATCTTCAACATAGGAATTTTGGAGGAACACAAACATCAACTCCATAGCATTCTGACCCTGAAATTCCTCCCAAATATATGTCCTTTTTACATGTGCAATACATTTATTCCATCCCAACAGCCTCAGAAGTCCAAAGTCTCATTTAATATCGTCTTAATCTGGTGTGAGACAAAATTTATTTGCAGCTGCGAACATGTGAAAACAAACAAGTTATGTGCTTCCAAAACACAGTGATGGGACAGGCATTCCCATTGCAAGAGGGAGAAACTGGAAAGAAAGATGGGGCAACAGTTCAGTCAAGACTAGACTACAAGGCAAACTCTGTGAGATCTTCAGGCTCAAGAGTAGTCCTCTTTTGTTGCAAGAATATATCTTCTTTAGTTTGATGCTCTGCTTTCCAGACCCAGTGGGGTGGCAGTCCTGCTCCCACAGTTCTGCAGGGCAGGGGTTGCAGCTCCATGACCTTGGACAGCCCTGATGATCTCTGAATCACTTTTCTGGGTTGTTCTTCCCTTGTCTTGAAGAATTGCACACATTCATAGCTGACTAGTTCTATGTAAAATCCAAGAAATCAGACAGCCTTCCTTCCATTTCCTTCTGTTTAAACTGGCAGTTCTCCTGCTATGTCAGCTGATTAGCTTGTGGTTCACATCCACAGATTTCCTTATCAAGAGATGAGTCTGCCACACCCTTAGCGTTCTTATCCAAACATGCGTTTTCATTTTTTATGATTTTGACCAGCTGAGAATTGCCCAGATCTTTATGTTCTGGTTCCTTTTTTTCCTGAACAATTCCGTCTTCAATTCATTTCCCTTTCTTGTGTGCATTGTTATTACCAGTCAGGAGGAATCAAACTGCTCCTTCAACACATTGCTTAGAAATATCCTAAGCTAAATATCCAATTTCATCCCTCACAAGTTCTACCTTCCACACAAAACACGAGAGCATGAACAAAATTCAGCAAACTTCTTTGCAATTTTACAACAAAGATGACCTTTCCCCCAGTTTCTAATGACATGTCCTTTATTTCTGTCTGAAATCTCATCAGAATGGCCTTTACCATTCATATTTCTACCAATATTGTGTGCCCGGTTATTTAGATATTCTCTGAGAAGATGGAAGCTTTCTCTTCAGTTCTCCTCTTTTCTGATGGAGCCTTCACCAGAATTGCCTTCAGTAGTCCCTTTGGCAATCTTGGCTTGTTCTTGCATGGACCACTAACCAAGCTCTTACAGCCTCTAACCATTTCCCAGTTTCAAAGCTGCCACCACATTTTTAGGTGTTTGTTACAGCATTACTCCCTTCTTGGTGCCAGTTTATCTACTCTAATCCCAACACTTACTACAGTTTAGGCACACATGCTCAATTAATATTATTAACACCTTCTTGATTCCAATTTATAGTTTGATGACTGTCTAAAAACATTTCTGTATATTATTCATATGCTCCTATATAATGTGTAAGTTATATGTCATATAAATGGCATTACACTATACTTAAAATTCTGTAACTCCACGTTCTAAACTTAATAGAATATCGTAATTTTTTTCATGTTCATCCACATAGCTAGATGATATTCAGTTTATTGCTACATAGATCATAATATGGCCGTATTAAAATTTATTAAACTTTGTGATACATAGTAAATTCTAATGTTTTGTTCTTCCAGTGAGCATTTCCCAGAATAGCCTCAGACATACAAATGTTTGTATGTATGTACAAGGAATATTTTCATAGACAAGATTCCTACAATGGAATGGCTTGGTCATAGGCCATGTTTATTTTAAACGTTTACATTGCCAGCCAGCTTGCCCTCTGAAAAGGCTATGTCAATTAGCAATCTCACCAACAAATAGAAGTGTCTATTTTCCCACCCTTTGGCCTATAACAGATACATTCAATAGTTTACATTTCTGCCAGTGTGATAGGCAGGAAATTGCACCTACTTTAATTTGCATATTCCAGTTACTAGGGAAGCTATTGTGCATATTTTTCATATTTAATGTATTTATTGGGTATTTGTATTTCTTCTGTGAATTGCTTGTCTGTGTTCTTCCATTTTTCTATTGGGTTGTTTATCATTTTGATAATTGATTTGTGAAAGCACTGTATACATTATAGATGTTAACCCTTTGTTATAAAGGTTATAAAGGGTGCAGATATCCCTTCCAGTCTTTCTCTTGTCTTTTACTTTATCTTATGGTATCATTTGTCATACAACAGTTTTAGATTTGCATGTAATAAAATCTGTCAACCTATTCCTTTATGGCGTTATCATCTCGTGTTTTGCTTAGGCAGGCTTGCATTTTATACATACAGTGTGTTGTATATTTGTGTAAGCCATCTTCAATCTCTTAAAAATAAAGGCAAGATATAAAGAGATGAATGAATTAAAATAAGAAGAGTTCCTCCCAGGCATGTCACATGTGAAGACAGTAGTATCTTACAGTTACATACCACTTTTACTTCCCAAGTGTTTTCAACTTTATTATCTCATTACTCACATCTTGCAATGTTTCCAATAGACATAACCGCCAAAGGCAACCTGAAGCAGCTGCTCATGTGTTTACCTCCGTTGCCCTCTCATGGCAAGAGGGCAAGATCATGGATGACAGCTCAAGTCTCCCTTCTCTTCTTATAAAGCTGCCTGTCCCATCAGTGGGCCCTACCATAATGACCTTATCTAATCCTAATTACTTCCCAGAAGCTCCACCTCCAGTCAACATATGAGTTTGGGAATGAGGGTTCCACCACATGGAATTTGAAGGACACATTGGACACATTCAAATTATAGCAGTAACTAAGGTGATAGGATCAGCTGCCTGTGTACCAGCTGTGAAGACTTGGGGCAAATAATTTTCCCTTCTCTCATAGTATTGTCTTTTAAATACTATGGCATTAGAATATACTCTTAATTTGTATGGTGGTTCTTTGAATGAAATGACATTACCCATCTCAAGCATTTTAAACACAAATGCTCAAAAAGGCAGGTATTTTTATTAAAAAATGAAATTTCTGGCATGGTTGAAAGGAGATGGGTTTTGCAGACAAACATAGGTTTTACTTCTTGTGCTGCCATTTTCAAGCCATGGGATTTTGAGCAAATTACTTAAATTTTCTAATAGACTAAAGTTATTTTCTGGCCCAGAAGAGGCATCAAATCTATTCTGAATTCATTCAGCAGAAACAACCCAAACTCTCCCTTGCCTCCTGAACCCCAAACTAGTAGCCATGTTGTAGCAGTTTTGATTCTTCCCTTGCATACAAACCAGCACTGATGTTAATGTAATCTAAGGGGACTATATTGCTGAGAATCTAGGGGCTCATGGAATTTGTGAAAAGTTGGGCCACACACAGGAAACATGACATGAAGGTGTGTGAGAATTAGGGAGCACAGGCATGATAATTGTGATGGTGATGATGATGATGCCAGGCTGTGGCATAGCGTCGTTGTATGTGAGGCACTATTTCAAGCATTTTTAATGTATTAACTCATTCAGTTCTAATAACAACCTGAATGAGGTATGTGCTATTATTCTCCCCCTTTTATAGATGAGAAAACTGAGCCACAGGCAGAGACGGGTTAAGTAGAAAGCCTAAGGAAACACATCTGCCGGTGACAGGGCTGGGATACACTGTTGGGAGTTTTCACGTGTCCTGGCTCAGGGTTCGTAGAAAACAGAAACTTAAGCCAAAATCATGCCTGCTAATTCCTTAACACAGGGTGCTGTTCCAGGAGGAAGAATGAGGAAACACATGAAGCAGGACAGAGCAGGAGGGAGAGCAAGTACAGGGGTGACCTTTCTGGAGCTGGTTGCAGGTTCGCAGCAACGCAGCTGCCTGCCTGGTCTATGAAATGGCTCAGGAGAGTCACAGGAAACACTTGCACTTCCAGACAGTCTGTTGTGGGGAGGAGGGCAGGGATTGATCACTCCTGGTTGATGACCACACCAAGGAGCGTTAGCTCTTTTCAAGTCCAGCTGTGTCGCCCACTCTCCCAGGCAGCTAGAGTCTCCCCAGGGTGAGTCCAGCTAAGGCACTGGCATGGCCATCTCTCTTGTTGGGTTGGGGGACCCTGGTTCTGTTGTAGCAGTGGCAGCTGAGGCCCCCTCATTCCAACCTCAGAGCAGTGTGAGTCCTGCTAAGATTGCTGCAGGGAGGAGTGAAGCAGAAACTGAGACCCAACCTCCATCTAAATATGATTTTACATGACAGTAACTCTAAGAGCCAAATAGAAACCACATGTAATGAAGAGAGAGGCTTTTAATCTCTTCCTCTGAGACAGTAGCATGATCTAAGTTTTATAGACAGAGAATTCAAGAGCTGGAAGGATTATGTGATTTGAATGAGGTTTTATAGCTATTTAGACATGGTGGTGAGAAAGAGAGTCCAGGTGCTCTAGATCTTTCTGAGGTTTTGATTTTTGTGGATAATATAGATCTAATATGCTCATAACAGTTTGGGGTCTGGTGGAAGGAGTTTCAGAGAGGAAAGCTGTGAATGTGCGTGTCGATGGAATTTGGCTAATTGTTTTAGAACAAGCACATATTGTTGAATAACTTAGTTGATGTCTGAACCAGAGAAGGCCATTAATAGATTTTTGACTGTAAATGTTTTATTTGAAACCAAATGATCTTTATAGAGACTACAAGCATTAGAGGTTGTTAGTCCTCATCAGGGAAGGTTGGCGTATCAAATTGTGATGGAAATAACCAACATTGAAGTTCAAGTAGCAGAGGAAAGACGGGAGGGGCCACCCACCATTTATCATCATTTTCTTGTGCCAGCACCTTGTAATAAGGACAAGCAGTATTTTATACATATCTGCTGTACTCCCTTTCCCTGGAGTAGCTAGATCAAAGGAGTTTTCCTCTGGAAAGCTCGTTTAGTCTCATAGCAAAGATTCAGTAGATGAAAGACTAGAAGTGCAGTCCAGGAGCATAAAATCAATTAACTTAAAAACATAGTGTAATATATTATATCTGGTTACTTAGAGAGGCTGCTGCTAAAACATTGTAAAGATCATTGGAAGACATGTTATCATTTAAATATATACGTTTCTCACTCTTTGGTTACGTGACTCTCTTTAAATCTACTGAAATTTACGTATCTCCCTCCCTCATGTTTTCCTTACCCATAGTTGATGGGCTTCAAATCCTTACCTAACCCCTTATCTTGGATGTTTTTTTTTTTTAATTTTCACCCAGATGCCTTCGTGTATGGGTGTGTGTGTGTGTGTGTGTGTGTGTTTGTGTGTGTATAACTTAAAACTCACTGGAGCACTTTGGGAGGCTAATGCAGGCAAATCACCTGAGGTCAGGAGTTCGAGACCAGCCTGGCCAACATGGTGAAACCCTGTCTCTACTAAAAATACAAAAATTATCTGGGCATGGTGTCAGGTGCCTGTAATCCCAGCTGAGGCAGGAGAGTTGCTTGAACTGGGGAGGCGGTGTTTGAGGCAAGAGAATCACTTGAACTGGGAGGCGGAGGTTGCAGTGAGCGGAGATCGCACCACTGCACTGCAGCCTGGGTGACAGAGTGAGACTCTGTCTCAAAAAAAACGAAACAAAAAAACAAAAAACCACAGCTCATTGGAAATCATATTGTATCCATGAAACTTTCTTAATGGAGTGCAAGTGGGTGTTTCTTTTGCATTCAGGAAATAAACTAATAGGAAGAAATGATAGACACATCCAAAAGAACACTGTCTTTCTTGTTCCTGTTAGACACAGGCTCTTAGAAGTCAAGAACTAGATTGTGGAATCCAAGCCCATGTGTTCATACCTACAGTATTACCAAGTAATGACTGTAACGAATTTTGATTGAATGCGTAAATGTATAAAAATTTTTGCCGCTATGGAGCAAGGGTTATGTAACAAACACTTTCAGCTTACAACATAGTAGTTAGCACTTATATTATAAGGTAGACTTCTTGAATCCCACATTTTTCTTAATAACTACAAATATTAAGTCATGATGCCTCAGCCTCACGTCTGTGTGAATATAAAGAAAAGCACGTATGGCGTGTTTCCTCATGCACTGTGCTAGCTACCTATACACTATTATTTTATTTTAATCTCTCCCACAACCACACAAAGTAGACATCACCCTCATTTTTTAAATGAGGAATTCAGACTCCACGAACAGTTCAATAAGAATTTCACAGCACACGTGTAATCATCAAACACCTTCTGCATCTTGTTTTATTTTTGTTTTAGAAGTTTGGCATACAATCGTGTTTGGTGAAGGAAGAGGTTACCCATATGTTTAGGTTTGGCTGATGGTTGTGATTACTAATTCAAATGTGTGTGTCTGCATGTGGTGAGGGGGTGTGTGGAATGTGGTCTTCTCTCTCTCTCTCTCTCTGTGTGTGTGTGTGTGTGTGTGTGTGTGTGTATGTGTGTGTGTGAGTTTGTGGTGTTTTAGATAGAGCATTAAATTTAGGATAAATTTGCATTATTTTTAAAGGTAGTTCTGAGCTAATGCTAATATTTTAGTTCCAAAGAAGGAAAAAGTCCAGTTTGCTGTGAGAATAGTAACATTGGCCACGCTCTCTCTAGCGAAAAGGAAAGAACGGTGAGTCTCGGTGGGCAGCCTGAGGAAGGTCAGAGAATGCCAGCTTGTTCCTGAGTGGGCTGAGTGACAACCCAGACATGGTCAGTCACAATTCCTCAGCCTGGGGCATAGTCGAAGGATCATCTGGATCTCCGCTCCTCCTAATGCCTTTATCCCCTGCAATCCAAAGCAAGAGGGGAGAAAAGCAAAACTGAATCTGAAGGCAGACTCCATGTGACCACTTTAATTAAATGTAAGAGTGGCTGCTGTGTGAGGCAAAAGCAGCAAACTCAGGAGAAAAAGGCATGATATTGTTTTGAAGCAGGGAAGCTGAGGACATACAATGGAAAAAGAAAATACAGTATGGAACAGCTACTGTCTGCTTTGTGCGCTAGAGCATGTCTTCCATTCCATTGCAGGTGCAGAGACCTGGAGAGAAGGCAATACTAGTGATTTTGTTTTTAAATTAGTCACCAAAGGTAATTAAGTCTTCCTTTTGCGCTTCTGCAGAAACAGAATGAGTCAAGCTCCCACCGGCAGGATGGCATGCTTCCTGGGCTAGACTGCACCTTCTATCGTGCTAAAATGGGCACGTACTTCACCACAGTGCAGTACTTCACTATGTTGCCTTCTGTTAATAAAATACTCATCAATAACAACCCCATCTAATGTGGCAGATTATTATGTAGGTCTTGTAATGTAGTTCAATGGATCTAAACAAGTCTGAAGAATAGGTAATTTACAGGCCAGGATTTATATTCAAATTGCATGGCCCATAAATGCTATAGCCAGGATTAGAATCAAGATTCCTGACTTCCAACTCCGATGATACTGACCGAGAGTGACCACTGCACTGCGGCTGGGCTGGGGGTTGAGGAAGCAGTCACTGTTGATTGGAGGATCCCGGCAAGCCAACAATTTAAAAATGTTCCAGGCATCCGATCACTCAGGAGCCAACCCTGAACATACATCTGAGACGTGTCATTTTCTTCATCAAGTGATTTGTGTGTGGTTTTTAAAATCAACTTTACGGAGCTATAATTTGCATACAAAGACTTTCAAACATTTTAAGGTTAATGAGTTTTGACAAATTGTATACAGTCACGTAACCAACTTAATCAAAATATAAAACCTCCTCATCAAGCGAGAACAGTCCTTCTTGTCTCTTTACATTTCTTTAGACATTCTCTCTCCTCAGCATCTACTCCAGGCAACCACTGATGTGGCTGCTATAACTGAAGATAGCATTTTATTTATATGAGATCATACAGTATATATTCTTTGGGGTAAGGCTTCTTCACTTGACATAATCTCTCTTTATTTTTGCATATAGTTTACATTTTATTAAGAGACCTTATTTATTTATTTATTTATTATTTTCGTTTTTGAGACGGAGTCTCGCTCTGTTGTCCAGGCTGGAGTGCAACGGCGCGATATCAGCTAACTGCAACCTTTGCCTCCTGGGTTCAAGCAATTCTTTCACCTCAGCCTCCCAAGTAGCTGGGATTACAAGTGCCACCACACCCGGCAAATTTTTGTACTTTTAGTAGAGACGGGATTTCACCATGTTAGTCAGGCTGATCTTAAACTCCTGACCTCAAGTGATCAGCCTGCCACAGCCTCCCAAAGCGCTAGGATTACAGGAGTGGGCCACCATACCTGGCCAGAGACCATATTTTGTTTAATAAATTCTTTTGTCAAAAGAAATTTAGGTTATTTTTAGTTTCAGATTATTATGACTAAAACTGTTATGAACATTTGTGTATAGGTCTTTATATATTTATTTTTGTTTATTTATTTTTTACTTTTTTGGGGGGTAATACCAAGGATTAGAATGGCTGTATCACAAGTGTATATTAAGATATAAAAAACAGTTTTGAAAAATGGTTGAGCCCCATTACCACCAAAAATATATGAGCCTTCCCCTTGCTCTACATCCTTGCTCTTTGGAATCATGATTTGTGTGTGTATGTGTGTTGCAATTAACTAATTAAAAGGTAATACATGAACATGAATAAATGCAGTTGTTAACATTGTTGAGATACAGTTAACATAGCTTACAATTTATTCATTCACAAGTGTATCATTTTGTGAGTTTGGATATATTTAAAAGTTATACAACCACCCATTTTTTGTTGTGCAATAAAATCAATTTAGAAAAATACTATCATCCCCAACAGAAACCCATACCTTTTAGAAGTGACCCTTTACCTCACCGTCCCCCACATTACCTTCCCTAAGCCCAGGCAACCGCTAGTGTACTTTCTTTTTCTATAAAATTGCCTAGTCGGTTTTATATCTTTTGTCTTTTGCCACTCCTCTGTTGACTTAGCGTAATGTTTTTAAGGTTCATCCACGTTGTAGAGTCTATCAGTACTTCTTTTCTTTTTATGACTGAGTAATATTCCACTATGTAGATCCACATTTTGTTTATCCATTCATCAATCGATGGATGTTTGGGTTGCTTCCCCTTTGGGACTATTGCGAATAATACTGCTATGAACATTCATGTATATTCATGTGCAAGTTTTTTTTATACACGTATGTTTTCATTTCTCTTGGTTATATACGTAGGAGTGGAATCACTGAGTGGCAGGGTAACTAACTACATTTAACCCTTTGAGGAACTGCCAGACTATTTTCCAAAGTTGCTGTACCATTTTACATTCTCACTTTAGCATATGACTCTTCCAGTATTTCAGCATCTACACCAACACTTGCTATTACTCATCTTTGTGATTATAACCATCTTAAGGGGGTGGAAGTGTGATCTCATTGTGGTTATGATTGGCATTTTCCTGCTGACTAATAATAGGAACTGTTTTTGTTGTGCTTATTGACCATTCATATGTCTTTGGAGAAATGTCTATTTAGAACCTTGGCCCATTTTTAATTGGGTTGTCTTTTTTTTGTGTGTGAACTCTAAGAGTTTTTATATTTTCCATATACGAATTCCTAATCAGATATATGATTTGCAGATATTGTCTCTCATTCTTTAGTAATTTCACTTGCTTGGTATTCTTTGAAGCACTAAACTTTTAAATTTTGTTGTTATTCAGCTTATACATAAGTTGCTTGTGGTTTTGATTGTCATATAAGAAACAAAAATGATTTCGCTAAGAAACCATTCCAAGGTAATCAAGGTTTATCCCTATGTTTTCTTCTAAGAGTTTTAGATCTTATATATCTTGAGTTTTATATTTGGTATGCAGTAAGGTACAACTTTACTCTTTTGCATGTGGATATCTAGTTTTCCCAGCATCATTTGTTAAAAAGACTACTCCTTCCCCTACAAACGGTTTTGATACCCTTGTCAAAAATCGCTTGATCATAACTGTGCGGTGGGAGTGTTGCTCCTAAACTCCAGTTTATCCCAATGCTGTATATATTTATCCTTATGCCAGCAGCGCAGTGAAGAGATTCCTGAATTGCCATAGAAATTTTATCATCAGCCTGTCAGTCTTAGCAAAGAAGCCAGCTGTTATTTTGATAGTAATTATATTAAATCTATAAAATAATTTAGGGAATATTGCCATTGTAACATTAAGCCTTCCAATTCATGAACATGGGATGTTTTCCCAATTATTTGGATCTTCTTTAATGGCTTTCTATAATGTTTTGTAGTTTGCAGATTATAAGTTTTTCACTATTTTATTAAATTTGTTGCTAAGCATTTTATTTTTCTTGATACTATGGTAAAAAGAGTTGCTTTTGCAAATTCATTTTTAGATTATTTATTGAAGATATATATAAATGCAATTGATTTTTGCATATGGCTCTTGTATTCTGCAACATTTCTGAGCTCATGTATTAGTTTGGATACCTTTTTAGTGGATTACTTAGATTTCACTGTATATAAGATCCTGTCATCTGTGAATAGATTTATTCTTCCCTCCAGTTTGCCTCTTATTACATTTTCTTGCATAGAAGCCCTGGAAACAACATAGAGTACAATATTGACTAGAACTAGTTGAGAGGAGATAGCCTTCCTTCTCTTGTTCTTGATCTTAGGGGAAGGCATTCTGATTTTTACCAGTAAGTATAATGTTAGCTATGATTTTTGTTTTATTTTTGTTTTTTGTAGATCCACTTCAACTAATTGAGGCAGTTTTCCGCTATTCCTACTCGGTTGTATGTTTTTATCAAAAAGGAGTGTTGGATTTTGTCAAATGCTTTTACTGTATCTCTTGAGATTATTGTGTGGTTTTGTACCTTACTCTGTTGAAGTGATATGTTATATTAATAAATTTTTGGATGTTGGACCAATATTGCATTCCTGGTAGAAATCCCATTGATTCATAATACATAATCATTTTTATGTTTCCAGGTTTTGTTGACTAGTTTTTTTTTTTTTTTAGGAATTCCACATATGTATTCCTAAAAGATATTGGTCTGTAGTTTTCCTTTCTTGTGATACCTGCCTGGTCTTGGAATTAGGGTAATACTAGCTTCATACAATGAGTTGTGAAGTTTCCTCTACTATTTTTAAAAATAATTTGTGGATAATTTGTATCAGTTCTTTAAATAATTGGTAGACTTTACCAGGGATCCGTCTATGCCTAAGCTTTCTTTGAGAGTAACTTTTGATTGCTAATTTAATATGTTTGTTATAGTTCTATTTTGATTTTTAAAATATCTCCTTGGCCACAAAAAATTAACCAGGCATGGTGCTGCATGCCTGTAATCCCAGCTACTTGGGGGGCTGAGGCAGGAGAATTGCTTGAACCTGGGAGGCGGAGGTTGCAGTTAACTGAGATCACACCATTGCACTGCAGCCTGCGCAACAAGAGTGAAACTCCATCTCAAAACAAAAAAATCTTCTTGAGCCTGTTTCAGTAGTTTGTATCTATATGAGTTTGTATTTATAGGAATTTGCCCATTTTATCTAAGTGATCTAGTTTATTAGTATACAATTATTCATAGCATTTCTTTGGGATCCTGTTTGTTTTGTAAGTTTGGCAATAATATTTCCTCCTTAATTTTTGATTTTAGTAATTTTAATTTTATTTCTTTTAGCTTTTTCTTGTTCAGCCTTAGTAAACCCTTGTCAAATAACCAACCATTGACTTTCTTGATTTGTTAAATTGTTTTTTAATTTTTTATTTCATTAATGTCTTTTTAAAAAATAATTTTCTTCTTTCTGCCTGGTTTAGGCTTAATTTGCTCCTTCTTTTCCAGTGTATTAAAGGGAACGTTTAGGTTATTGATTTAAGGTTGCTCTCTCTCTCTCTTTTTTTAATATTACAGACATTTATAGCTATAAATGTTCCTCTAAATATTACTTTTGCTGCATCCGCAAAGTTCTTGTTTTTTGTTGTTTTTTTTTTAAGTTTTGACATATTATGTCTTCATTTTCATTCATCTCAAAGCATAATTTGAGATAAATTTCAGAGGACATGATCTTATATGTAATAAATCTCAAGCTTCCTTTGGCTCATTGGTTATTTAGAAGTGCATTGTTTATCTTCATATATTTGTGAATTTCTCAATTTTTTTCTGTTACATATTTCTAATTTCAATCCATTGTAATCAGAGAACATACTCTCTGTGATTTCAGTCTTTTAAAATTTATCAGAACTTGTTTAATAGCCTAGTATAAGCTGTATCTTGGAGGATAAACCATAGCATTTAATGTGTCCCAAGTGCACTTCAGTAGGATGCTCACTGTGCTTTTCAATGGAGTATATTATATGGCAGTCTCTTTAAATTTTAGCCAGTCCAGTGAGTGTTCAGGCTGTTTCATTCTAGGGTTGATTCATGTTTTTCTGCTTACTAATGATGTTGAATAACTTTTCATTTTTATGTGGTCACTTGTATAGCTACTCGCCCATTTTCAAACAAAATGCATTCTATTATTTTGAGTTATAGGCATATCATAATATTTGGGATACAAGTACCTTGCCAGATATATTTGAATTGAAAATATTTCATTTCATTTTATTTTGGGGGGTTACATTTTTATTTTCTTAAGTTATCTCTGGATAACTTATATATAGCTTTTGCGGTAAGTCTAAAGATCTTTGGCTACCCCAAGGTCATAAAAATATTCTGTGTTCTCTTCAAGATATTTTATAGTTTTAGCCTTAATGTTTAGATGTACAATCCATTTCAGTCAGTTTTTTATATCATGTAAGGGAGGCATTGAGATATTTTCTTCATTTTTCTGATTCAGATATCCAGTTACCTTAGAATATGTGTTGAAGAGAGTATCTTTTTAACACTGAATTATATTGGTGACTTTAACACTAAATTATATTGGTGACTTTTCAGAAATCAATTGACTATATATGTATGGGTATTTGGGAACTAACTATTCTCTTCCGTCAATGTATATGCCAGTCCTTATGCCAATGCCACACTGAGTTGATTATTGTAACTTTCTAGTAAGCATTTAATGAGATAGTATGAATTCTCCAATTTGATTTCTCATTGTTTTTTCATTTTTTGCTCATTCTGTATACTTCACTTTTCTACATATATTGCAGAGCAAGTTAGTTAATTCTTTTAAAAATACTGTGTTTTTTACTGGTGTTTGTTTATTTTTTATTTATTTCTTTAACTGATACATTATTATAATTGTGTGCATATTTATGAAGTACAATTTAATGTTTGATATATATATATATATATATATATATATATATATATATACATGTTATATAATGATCTGACCAGGGTAGTTAGTATATCCAACACCTCATGCATTTATCATTTATTTGTGGTGAGAACATTCAAAAGCCTTTCTTCTAGCTATTTTGTAATATATAATATTTTACTGTTAACCACAGTCACCCTGCAATGCAATAGAACATCAGAATGTATTTTTCTTGTCTAATTGTAACTTTATACCCATTGATCAACTTCTCCCCATCCTCGCCTCCTGCCTCTCCTTGCTAGTCTCTGATAACTACTGTCTACTGTCTGTTTCTGCTCTAACAACTTTTAATTTTTTTAAGATTCTACATATAAGTAAGATCATGTGGTATTTGTCATTCCGTGTTTGGCTCATTTCACTTAACATGATGCCCTCCAGGTTCATTCATGTAAAGCAATGCCATGACAGATTTTATTTTTGTGTGGCTGAACAGTATTCCATCATAGATAGATACCACATTTACTTCATTCA
Source organism: Cacajao melanocephalus (assembly GCA_963573385.1). Taxonomy (NCBI): domain Eukaryota; kingdom Metazoa; phylum Chordata; class Mammalia; order Primates; family Pitheciidae; genus Cacajao; species Cacajao melanocephalus. The sequence continues at coordinate 23,483 of CAUYLG010011682.1, read as the reverse complement.
TTGTTAGTCACTTAGGTTGGTTTCGTATCTTGTCTGTTGTGAATAATGTTGCAGTAGTTATGAGAGTTTAGATATCTCTTTGACATACTGATTTCATTTTCTTTAGACATACTCAATAATGGGATTATTGGATCATAAGGGTTGGTATAGCAGACCTGGGACTACTGGCATTATAGAGGATTGCTTACAAGCTTGGCTTTTAGGGGGTGTCTCAGACTTGACTGGTGAACAGTTTCCTAAACTTATAAAAAAGACTTTGCTTAATTGATGAGAGTGGCTTACTGTGCATAGAATGATCTCACAAAAAGCGTCGTTTGTGCTGACACTTGCTTTCCTTCTAGGACTCTGGAGTTTTGGTGCACCTTAGGCAGGAGGAATCTATGTGACCACTCCCCAGTTCAAACACTGCTCAGTTTCTACTGGGATTCCTTAGACAGCAACATCGTGCACATGGTGCTGCATTTTTGTTGTTAGGGAAGGGTGTGCTCTGTGTGACCCTTCATGAGAGGGAAAGAGCAAAGAGTAGCCTGTATGTGGGTTCCTCCAGCCTCTGCCTTATGATTCAGCAGTAAGTCTTACTCTACCATTGTCATAAGCCTTGGCCAAGAGTACAACTCTACGCTGAGTCTAATGAGTCCTTCTAAGGACTCTCTGAGGTGTGGGGGTGGTCTTAGGGACTCCTAACAGATAGGCGGCTTATTCTATTCCAATTTGTTGTTGCTAGTATATAGAAATACAATTAACTTTTGTATGTTGACTTTGTATTTTGTGACTTCACAACATTCACTTACTAGTTCTAGCAGTGCTTTGTAAATTCCTTATGTTTCTACGTGGGAAATCATGAGATTGGTGAATAAAGATAATTTTACTTCTTTTCTAATCTGTAATCCATTTTATTACTGTTTCGTGTTTATTCCTAGTAAGGCTTCTGTTGGATGAAAGTGGCAAAGAGTGTACATTTTGGCCTTGTTCTTATATAAGGTGGAAAACATTCATCTTCTCATTATTAATTTATTATTGATTTTGTCGACTGACTTATGACTTAATGATTTTGCCTTGACTGGATATTTTTCTAAGAGAAGGTTGCTCCAAAACAGGAGACAATAGCAAGGCACATATTGTGCAGGTACCAGGTGACCAAGGATTGTAGGAGAAGGCCTCTATTGATGAGGATAAAAAGAGATAAAGGTGTCCTTGTAATATCTAAAAACCTACTTGGTATCTTTGCAGATTTTCCCCTCACTTGCTTTTCTTCTTTTCACTTATATGTCTCTCAGTTCCTAGCCCAATGTCTCAGAGAGTTGGTGCTAAAAAAATAAGAATTTTGGGATACGTGAATTGAAATCAATTAGTTTAAGGGATTGTTTTTAATTTTGTTGGGTGCCATAATTATATTTGATAATGTAATATCAAAAACATTACTTTTAGAGGCATTTCTGAAATATTTCCATGGAAAAAATATCATATTTGGGATTTATTTTCAAATATTCCAACAAATAACAACAATAACCAAAATGAGATTGTTATAATATTGATAATTGAAAATGCTTGGTGCTATTTATATTATACTAAAAAAAAATCTTAAAAAAAAAATCAATCCCCTGTGCTACTTTTAATGAGAAACAGGTAAATTCTGGTTTGAGGACTCTTACTTTCTGAGTTCCAAGAAATTGAAAGCATATTTGCCAAATACTTTGTATAACAGTTTATTGAGAACTTGAAAAATTATTAGTATTAACAATAATCGAACAGTCATTGAAAGATAAAAGACATGCTTGTAGAAAGCAGAGTCTACTTGCTTTGTGCTTTGGGCCACAGTCACTGCTTAACTCACTTTGGTAATCACATCACCGTGGGCCTTCTGGTTGCCAAATCCAGTAGACACTTTTTCCTTACCTTAGTTCCACACTCTGCCTCCTTTACAGCTTACCCACTACTTATTGAGGATTTCTGTTCCTTTGCTTGGCCTCTGTCCTACTTAGCTAGTGCTGTGTAAGAAACCACGCCCAAGCCTCGTGGTGTAAACCAACTGTTGTATGGTGCTCTCAGATACTTTGGCTCAGGGATTTGTGTTGGACACAGAGGGATCAGCTTATCTCTGTTCCGTGATGCCTGTGGGCGTCAGTTGGAAACTAGGGATGAGTTGATAGCTGGAGGCTGGAGTCATCTAGAGGCATCTTCACCCATCTCTGCTAATCCGTCAGCCAGAACACCTACAGGTAGCCTCTCCAAGTAGTCTTTCTGCATGGGCTTGCTTGGGCTTCCTCCTAGCAAGGTAGCTTGGTTTCTAGAACACGGGCAGAAACTACATTGCAGTCCCACCCAGACACCAGAGGAATGCAAGGAGGCAGGGTCGTATTCACCTCCCAGTGGGAGGACTGTCAAAGTCAGTGTGGTATGCAGCTATCGTCCAGAGATATTTGGAAAATATATTCCATCTTAGCTTCATAGTGCTGATTTGCGGTTCTACTCCTCCTTTGGAATGTCTTTCGTAACCTCCATTTAGGCTTTTTTTTTTTTTTTTTTTTTGTCTCTCTCTCTCTCTTTACCGCTTAAATGTCAGCAATCTCCAGAGTGGCTCTGATACAGATCCTTTCTTTTTTTACTCTATGCTCCTCTCCTTCTATCTCATTCAAGCCCACAGCTATAACTTACACCAATATGTAGCTGCAATGAACATGTTAACAAGCAGGTCTGTACAGCTCAGTCTTCACTCCTGAGAACCAAATCCAAATATCCACAAGACACCCCTTTTGAATGTCCTACAGTCACGTCAAACTTGGATCATCCAAATGGAATGCAACATGGCGTTTCCTCTGTCTGCCCCTGACATTCATCCTATGCTGCTTATCACAGAGAACAGCACAGCTATCCACTGGCCCCAGACGGAAACTTGTGAGTTATTTTAGATGCCTTCTTTTTATCCTTTTCAATCAATATCCAAGTCCCATCAATTCATTCTTCTAAATTTTAATATAGTACATTCTGCCCATTTCCACAGCCACTGTCTACCTGAGGCGTGTATTACCTCTTACTGGAATCATTGCGCTATTTCTCTCACTAAGCCGTTTATCTTTAGACCTGGCCTCTGCTTCCTCCTCCCCTCTGCTGCTAGAGGGCACTGTTTATCACAGAGATCTGTTTATGTGGTTCTCGCTCCAATCTGGCAGATAGATGATGATCCATGATTCTCAGGAAATACCCTACAGTCCTTTAGTTTGTCATATTTAGGTACCAGCCCACATGTTCACACTTAATGCTCAACAGAATTTCTACTACTGCACTTTAAACCCAAAGCTCAAAAAAATATGTATAAATACTTCCTAAAACCATATTTCTTCATGCCTGTGATGTTTGCACAGGCCATTCCACTTGACTGGAATCCTTTCCACCACTAATCTTCCAGGCCTTTGTTTATATTTAGCCTTTAAAAACCTCAGCTTAAGTGCTACCTCTTCTATGAATATTTCCCTAATAACTCACCCCCTCCACCCACACACAGGCACATAACCACCAAAATTAACAAACACAAGAACTCTGTAGGCTTGTGGACTTAACACTGCGTTTCCTTTGCATACCTTCCATGCAAAGTTTCACATTGTGTTATAATAATTGTATCACAGAGCTCTCTGTGGGGTGTTCATCTCTTAATGGTGAGGACTGCCTCAGTCATCATTCATTTATTAATTCATTCAACAAATAATGGCCAGTAACTCCTGCTGTATGCCAGTCAGTGTTGTTGAAACAGAGTGCCATGGTAAACAGGACTTTACTGAAAGTCTGTCTCCAGCTCGTGACACATGTCAGAACATCAGCGTTGAGTTTTTAAATCACCTCTGGACTATCATGGGTGCTCAGTAAGTGTTGTTAAACAGTTGATGAGAGAAAATTCCCCTTGATGGATCTCAACTGAGGTCATCAGAGAAATCTTTCTGTACATAGAGGGCAGGGATTGTGATTAGTTTGCATAATGCCAGAAAGTAAATTTGATGTTTGCTAGCACAGCTCCTTCGATTTATCTTGAAAGCTGTTGACATCAGTATCCTCCTAAAAATAGTAATGTAACATGGTAAAAGTACAGGGCACTCCAGCAGAAACATGCTGTTTGCCTGCCTATGGTGAACTAACGCTTTAGTTTTTCAGGCGACCCTATCCTGAGCACCCTTCTCGTCTACTGGGGACATCTCCCGGCCTCATGCTGTCCTGATAGTCTTCTTCTTCTCCTTTTATTATTATTTTTTTTTTGAGACGGAGTTCTGCTCTGTCGCCCAGGCTGGAGTGCGGTGGTGTGATCTCTGCTCACTGCAACCTCCGCCTCCCAGGTTCAGGTAATTCTCTTATTTCAGCCTCCCAAGTAGCTGGGATAGCAGGCACATCTTACCGCACTCAGCCGATTTTTGTATTTTTGGCAGAGATGTTGTTTCACCATGTTGGCCAGGCTGGTCTAAAACTCCTGACCTCAGGTGATCCGCCCACCTTGGCCTCCCAAAGCGGTGGGATTACAAGCATGAGGCACCATGCCCAGCCTCTGATAGTCTTCTTCTTGTGGATTCAGGGTAGCTTTCATTTGTTTATGGCTCTGTAGACCCCGCCCTGGACTTCAAACCACCTATAGCTGTTCCTCAGATTCGATAGTCATTGCCCTCAGGGTAGTCATTGGCTAAGAAGCCTCTGGAGGAAAATCATGCTTGAGACAAATAACATTCTTTCACTATTAGCAGCCTTTATCTTTCTTAAAACCTCATTTTCTTTTTCCAGCCCCCATTGCATTGTAGACATTTTTATAATGAGCATAAATGTTCATTTACTTTTATTTGACGTATGCTGCTTTGAAAGTGCCGCATCAACACTGAGCGCCACTCCTTCCGTAACTGAATTCTGCTAACAGCTTCAAAGGAATGACCCTTGGTGTGACCAGTGGTTCTTCAGAGCACGGCTGTGTTTTGATTAGCTAAATTTTCTGTTAGCCCACTGAGTCCACACACCAATTAGTGAAGCATAATCACAAGCTTGAAGGTTTCAGGAGTTTTCTTACAGGGAAGCAACATTGGTATTTTTCTTAACATACCATCGTTTTTAAGTAATTATCTGACAGTGTCTAGGTAAATAAATTCTGTACACACAAAGCTCAGTGTGCCTCCAAAAAAGTTCAATATCCACGTATACATATATGTTTTTCGCAATTCAGATGCAAATAACACAGAAACATCTGTTCATCTTCAAATCATTTTAACAGATGATTGGTTTCCTTGTCAACCCACTGCTCAATGACTGTAGGAGAACCTTCTTTCATTTACAGAACCCCAGTCTATAAGAATCGATATCTAAAAATCCAGAAGCCTGATGCCCAGAAATTGTCCCTGAAGCTTGATTCTGAAGCACAATATGTAGAACCCAAAGCATGAGCAGACAGTAAGCTTTTGCATCATACATGGGTCAAGCACAGACATATTTTTCTTTTAGGTTTGGAATAAGGGTTAATTACATCACATCGAAAGTGTCCAGGAATATAGCCTTGTGAATTCTCACAGTTATGGGTACTATCAAAAATTGACCTCACACATGATAAAAAGAACAAGAAATCCTGGAATTCTTTCAATCTCAAAAAAAAGTATTATGATATTAATAACATAGATAAAAATTATTTTTATTAGTTCCTACTTCCAAACTTTCAGCCTGTGGGCTTTAAGCTCACATCTTATGTTGTTAGTTTCATTTCCAAAAGCAACTATGTATTGATATTTCAGAAATGCTGCCGGGCCTTTATGTAACTAGTTGCTGTCTTACCTCACAAAATAAATAATGCTTCTTGTTTTTACTTTTACTTATCTGGAATAAGTAGCTATTGACATCTGCTGAAGTCAGTATAAAGATTTATTTACCTGAGTGCAGATATTGACCAATAGGGAGCCTGGCTCAATGTTTATACTGAAGGACAATAAATTGCCATATTGACTGGGCTGAGACATCAATATTTGCATTGTTGTAAACATTTTAAGAAATCTCCATGAAATATTTTTCAGAATTCTCTTGTTATCAGAGCAGCTGAGTTAGAGCTCTTTAGGGTATAGTTTGTGTCTGGAAGCCAGTGGGTAACTTGAAATAGCTATAAATTGTTCTGGTTTCCAAGTTTACACAAAGACACATTTTTTATGGTGATGTATAATGCTGATCATTAGGAGCTTTCAGATGGCAGTCCTAGCCCCCTCCTCAAATAGCAGATTTTTGTCTACAACAACTTCCTGAACAGAAATACACTCCCTGAGCAGCTTGTGTCTTGAAAATCTCATGTTTTCCAAAAAAAATTTCATTGCCCAAACCAAAAAAAAAAAATGATGTTTCACATCATTAATTTCAACTAGATTAATTTTAAAATGTGGGCTATTTCAACTCAGTTGGAATAACTTTTTCCTTTGTGTCTACAGCAGAAAGAAGATGATTTAGAAAAAATTAGGACAGGTAAAGTGATAAATTGCATATTTAGCCCATTTAAGAGAGAAACATAACTACACAAAATCTTCTCACTTCCTATGAATGCTTATTAATAGGCATTAACTTCTTAAGTAATACGTGTGTTTACATAGTATATGCCATTTTAATTGAGTTTTAGTAACCTTGTAATAGATATAAGACTACACAACTTTATCATTATGTATTCATATAATTTTATGTACTTGGAAAGAATAAAACAGGGGCAATTTCTTTTTTTTTCTTTTTCGAGTTGGAGTCTCCTTGCTCTGTCACCAGGCTGGAGTGCAGTGGCACGATCTCGGTTCACTGCAATCTCCGCCTCCTGGATTCAAGCGATTCTCCTGCCTCAGCCTCCTAAGTAGCTGGGATTACAGGCACACACCACCACACCCAGCTTATTTTTGTATTTTTGATAGAGACACAGTTTCACCATGTTGGCCAGGATGGTCTCAATCTCTGGACCTCGTGATCTGCCTGTCTTGGCCTCCCAAAGTGCTAAGATTACAGGCATGAGCCACTGCACCTGGCCAACAGGGGTAATTTCCATTTTATAGGGTATAAACTAATCTGGCAAATTCTTAATTATTTCCAAGTTGGCAAAATCATAACCTAATTTAGGCAGCCCAGTAGTTCTAAGTGAGTGGCTCGGGGTAATTAGCACCACCTCTTGGAGAAGCACAGATTCATTGTTTTAGTGCAGGGTTTGGTGCCTCATCGTCTTTGTCAAGTAAGACAAATATGACAGCAATCAGAGATCAACAAGCTCAGAATGACGTGCAAAATGTGAGGCCTATTTATGCTTGAAAAATTTGCCATTTAAAAAAATATTTGCATCATGGTTATATTCCTAGATGATGAGTAAAAGAAAAGAAGCATCCAATTCCCTCTGCAGTTGCTTCCGTCTCTAGGCGGTGCTTCATAGCATCCTGTTCTAAGTTAGGCTCAGGGACTGAGCGTGCTCTTAGCGAAGAGGGATAGGAGGGGAGGCTAAGGTGGGCAAGTCTGAAATGTGCCCTCCTGTTAAATGATGGGCTTCTGAGGGAAAGTGGAAATGTCCTGCCAATAACCGTGGCTGCAGATGAGACACTCAGCTCTCGCCCAGGTCCTGTGGGAGTCCCTGTTCTGTCCTCACCCTAGGGGCTCTATCTCAGTGATATTCTCCATTCCATTCTTTCCTGGCCTCTCTTTCTCCTCTTGGGCTTCTCCCTCTCCACTCCTTCCTCCCTCTGAGACAGCTGCCCAGTGCTTGTTAAAAGCCCCGCCGCTTCCAAAGGACCGTCCCAGCCCCGGAGGCCTCAGCCCCAGGATCCCTAGAGGATGATTTTGTAGGGATTGAAATGGAAAGAAGGTATGGGAAAGAGCTGGCACAGAGTACACCCTCCAAGGTGAGCCCCCTCCCTATTCTGGGCTTTTCCTTGGACACCCACTGTCCTGGTTTCTAGCACTGCGGTAACAAACTACCACAGCCTGGGGGGCTCCAACAACGGCAATGCGTCATCTTAAAAATCTGGAGGCCAGAATTCTGAGCTAAAGCTGTTGGCCTGATTGATTTCTGGGAGGGCCTCTCTTCTTAGCATGTAGGTGGCCGCCTTCTCCATGTGTTTGCACACGGTCTTCCCTCTGCATCTCTGTGTCCTGATCTCTTTCTATAAGGACACCAGTCCTATTAGATTGGGCCTACCCCAATGACGTCAGTTTACCTGAATGACCTATTTAAGGACTCTATTTCCAAATGCTCCCACACTGTGACACTAGAGGTTAGGACTTCAACTTATGGGTTTGGGGTGGGAGCACAAATCAGCCCATCCCTCCCCTCTGCCTCCTCCAACTCTCACGTTGCAAACCCCACCTGACTCTTCCCCCACAGTGGCCTTGGGGAGAAGGGCGCGCCTGCCAGGGTTTCCACACCTGCCTTCAGGAGACTCGCCTTGGATGCCCAGCACCGCAACCACTGCACAGCCATCAGGCTGAGGGCTGCAGATGCGTGCGCGACTTAGGAATGTGTGCTGGTGTGTTTGCTACAGCAATGCGATGAGAAAAGCACAGCTCCAAGAGAGATGGGGAGCTCATCCGCCTGGGGAAGCGTGAGCAGGAGCAGGAAGGTTCACTCTGGGACTGAGCTCACAGGACCCTGAGATGAGCAGAAAGAGCGGGGTGAGGAGCAGAGTGATGCTGCCTGCAAGTGCTTTTCGCTCAGACCCTCCAAGCCTTGGCTGCCCTGGGCCCCACGTCTTCCCACCTGGACTCCCCCTCCCTCAAGAGGCATCCTCAGTAGTACTCTCTCAGCCCACCTGCTCCCCGGAGGCCTGGACCCCTGCCTTGCCCTCTTTGTGGCTTCACATTGACATCGACTGGGAGCTGTCCTACCTGGTCCTCATGCCCACCAGCATTCCTCTCCACCCCGTGGTCACAGGAATATGGGAAGCTGCCACTCTGAGCTCTTTGTGCATCTCTCCTCTCACCTTGTTGTTGTTAATTGTCATGCACATCTTGAAAAAGGAGAAATGAAATGCTCCTGGCTCTTGCCAACTCTGTTTTTCTCACTGTCCTCCTCCTTCGCAGCCCTGACCCAGATGGCGCTGCTCCTCCCACTGTCACAGCCGCCCCTGCCCCTCGCCAGCCTGAGGCACACTCCCTGCTGTTCAGGAGCACCCAGATGGAGGCATTAGTGCACCTGGACTTGCCATGCATGTCTCTGGCACCACCCATCACACTTGCCACTTTTCTCCATGAGATATTCACGGCAGTTCCCCAGGCATCCAATTGGCAAAATGAGTTTAGTTCTTGGGACCAAAGGACACACAGGAGATCGTTATTCTTTACCACACTCCCCTTTTCTCAGGTAGGACAAGAATCTTCCCCATCTCTCCTTCCAGCCCTATTTGCTGCCAGTCCCTGTCCCCCAAGCAGTCTGCCTCTCCCAGCCTTGACAGATGAGTCTCACTCCACCAGGGTCTTTACAATTCAAGGCATAGTCCAGCCTCTTGTAGATGGTAATCTTGTTAATGCAGCCACTCCAGCTTATCCCGGCTGCATCGTGAGAAAAATGGAGTTAAACTCAGGACTGGCTTCCTAGGCATGCAGAGTCAGTGGACACCTGCAAGCTAAGAGCTTCCGGCTGCGAGGAAGACCTATCACCCCAAGCACTTGGCTTGGCTGCCGGATGACGTTTGATCATCAGTACCTTAATCTGAGTCTCCGGTTCCTGTGAAATAATAGCTTCTAATATCCACACAGAGGAGTACAATTTATGGAATGCATCCATATATTTAAAATATTTAAACTGATCTATAAACTTCAGAGTCAATATTATATCCCTCTCATTTTAACAGGAACATAAAATAAGAAGAGACTCACTCAAGATACCTGTGACAAGCTAAAACATAAATGAGTCAGGTCTGTGGCAGTGCAGGCTCTTTTCTGTCTGTTGCAGCAGACTGCCACTCTACACTTCATCTCAGGAGAAGAGTTTAAAAATATTAGTAGTTCTTTTAAAATGGGTTTGTGTTTCTGGTCCTTTCTTGGAAGAGGTCCTGAATAAAGGATTGAAAGATTCAAGGGAAGGAGATTCAGGAGTAACACAGAAGTGCCATTTAGGTAAAAGCTGGAAAAGAACATGAAATTACACATACTTTGCATTCCTCCAACCCCCAAACGCACACAGCCTCCGTGCACAAATTTGGCCCACTTACTTTTGCCTCACTACTCTGTTGTTGATACCAGAACTTTTGATACTCCTGATACTCAATGGTTTTCAACTGGGCACCATCTCTGGGGGAAATCTGAATAATACACGAGCCCACCAGAATGACTGCATGGCAATACTGGCCGCCTGTGGCAGAGGGGCCAAATTTTTACCCCAAGAACATACAGAACTTCAACCTGCTCACAGGATCCCTGAGAACCCCGACTATTGTGCCTTTCCTGCCCTTCTGCCTATTGATCCCTCTTTTAAGATGCTTTTCTTCTTTGGTGCCCATCTCCTTCTCACTCTTGAAATGTCTCAACTATAGAAAATCCTTTCTCTGGTACATGAACAAGGACTTCCTCCTTTAAATTCCTTCTTAGTGTATATTTATTCTTCAAAATACTCTCTAGACCATTTGAGACCCCCTAGGCTGTCGATGACAGAAAATGTGCTGTCTGATGCTCATCCATCATTCTCCTTTATCAGATCTGTCTAACCAGTCCTGAAGCCCTTAGGCAAGGCCAGTTTCAGTCCTGGCGGGTGTAAAGCTGAGTGCTTTTCTCATGCACACATAATGGTGAAATAATGATGATCATAATCAGAATTATGATTTGGTAAATGGAGTAAGCTGTGTTTTCCAAATGCTTATTGTTCATTATGTATAGAATAAATAATGGAAGACACATGGAGCTGAGACCCAGATGTTCTCTGGGTACATTTCCTTCTAACAATTTGAGAGAAGCAGCATTCTTTTATCCTGCTCATGGCATGTGTGTCAGGCTGGGTGTGCATGTGACTAAGCAGAGGACCCTAGAGCTGCGTCTGTGTCGTGGCATCTGAGGTTGAAGTTCCATACATTCTTGGGGTAGAAATCTAGTTTATAAAAAAATTGCTTAAAAGACTTGAGAAAGGGATCTGAGAGACTAAACAGTCTCTAAAGAATATAATTTCACGGAGTCAAGTAAGAATGAATCAGGGACTTTTGATTCTATGAATGTTTCCCAATATAGAACATCTGAAAAATGGATTTAAACTTGAAATAAATGACAGATCTAAGTATTCTGATAGAGAAAGAAGAAAATGTGCTAACATGTATGTGTGAGCATGCATGTGAATGTGTGTCTAATGCATTTACATTTCATGAGCTTACAATTTTGGGTCTGGATTCATGTCCAAATGCAGGATATGGGTGTATATGAAAAGCAGGAGAAACATAGTGTGCTGAGGATTTGTTTGGTGTATGTGTGTCTATTTTGAAGAATATGGAAGAATAATGGAGGCTATTCATTTAATAAACATTTATGTGGTTCAAGGGTAAAATATACATTGTCCCTAGAGACAAAAATCATTAAGTAAAATTTCAGTTTCTTTATATGCTTTGTGAAAAATAATCTGTTTTTACAAAATCCTTCAGCACTGTGCTCAGTGCACAGAGCCTAGAGTCAGAGTTTCTCTGGGGATTGAAGCAAACACTTCAAACAGCATGGGGGTGGATACCCAGGGCAGGATGCATGCCACGTAGTGGGAACTATCATTCTTAGTGGAATAGAAAGCCAAGCGCCATAGAAGCCAAGACATATGCAGGCTTCCCAAGATGCCCCAAGCCACTGGAAAGAATATGGAGTTTCTCAGTGCACAGAAGATTCAGAAGATTTACTTAAACTGAAAGGGCAAGTAGACCTTAAAAAGCTATAAAACTTAGGGACATACAAGATTCTGACATATGAAATACAATTGTTTTGGCACCTATGGTATGCCATACACTCTTAGCTACTAAACTGTTAATTTTTAAATGCATATTTCTGTGCATGGATGTTTTAACATATACCTAGATTCTTGTGTACAATACCACTTGAACTGAACAGAATACACAACAGTTCCATCACCCCAAAACATTTATTTTGTTGCCTTTTTAAAGTCAAACCCATTCCCATTTTTTAACCTCTGTTGTTTAGATCGGATCATTTTTTTTTTTTTTTTTGAGATGAAGTTTTGCTCCTGAGATGAAGTTTTGCACTCTGGCTGGAGTGCAATGGCATGATCTCGGCTCACTGCAACCTCCACCTCCTGGGTTCTCCTGCCTCAGCCTCCTGAGTAGCTAGGATTATAGGCACCAGCCACCATGCTCAGCTAATTTTTTGTATTTTTAGTAGAGACAGGTTTCATTATGTTGGCCAGGCTGGTCTTGAACTCCTGACCTCAGGTGACCCACCTGCCTCAGCTTCCCAAAGTGCTGGGATTATAGGCATGATTTACCACATCTGTCCTGATAATTTGTAATTATATTACGTTTACTGACTTTTAACTCTGTCATCTCTATTTTGCTGTTAAGCCAATCTAGTTAGTACCTAAAACGCAGTCCTAGCTTTTCTTACTTGCTTCTTGTGTATGGCTTCTAGTTCTCTGTTGAGAATTTCCATCATCATATTTGTTTTAAAAGTGCTCACCTTTACTTTGCAGGGCATACTTTTACTAGCTGCTGTAAGATCTGGCAATTTGCAACAATTCTCAATTTTCTCAGGAATGGTGTTTGTTAACTGTCTTTTCCCCTGGGAATTGTTTAGCTTCCCCTTGTTCTTTGTAGGATGAGTAATTTTTGATTATATAGTGCACATTTTGGTTATATTACTAGACTCTGGATTCTATTAAGATCCTTTGAGAATACAGAGGCAAAGTTGGCCAACTAGGATTCTGGGTGGTAGTTTACATAAGGGTTCAGTTCTCAAAGCCTTTGATGCACTGTCCTGGGTCACTTTCACATAAGTTCTGGGTGAACCTGGGACTTTTTACGTTTCTATATCTGATTCCTTTCTTGAGCTCATTCTCTCTGTGATTTCCCCCTGCTCTCCAGCTCCCATGAGCCCTCTTTCTTTGCCATCTGTCTAGAAAGCACCATCCTCTATCCCCTCACCCCCTGTCATAACCTTAAAGTAACTAATTGCTTGTGACTTGAGTCCAGCTCCAGGGAAAGTGGTGAGAAGAAAGAGAATAAAATATGTAATGGATATTCTTCTACACTTTACAGACTACAGAGGCTCCTGTACTCAGTTCCTCTGGTCATGAAGTATTTTTAAGTTTTAGATGTCTTTGTGGCCCCTGCTGCTGCTATCAGCACTGCTGCAAGAGTGCAGCTTTAGGGCTGAGGTTTGCATCAGGGCAGGGCCAAGGGAAGGAAAGAAAATGGATTTCCCCTCACTCTCCATCTTGCAAGCCTAATCTTTCCATGTCCTCGGAGCAACAAGAGTTTATCCCAGAGGTTTATTTATTTATTTATTTATTTTCTGTTGGCATCTGCTGTACGGTTTTAGGATTCTGGCTGCTCTGAGTTTAAGCCAGGAAAGGAAGGAGGAAAACAAACAGCAGGAGACTTACCACTATATTGTTCTTTCTTCAAGTTTTAATATCCCTCCATAAGCTACCCACTATTGTTTGACTTCCGGAGCCCTCAGCTATTTTGTTTATGTATTTTGTCAGCTATAACGAATGGGAGAGAAAGGCTAAGACGTGGTTACCCCATAACAACCGGGGCTGCAAGTCTTATAGAGAATTAAAAATAGTAACAGTAGCACTTACTAGAAGTTAGTCTGATTTTTTTTTAATTATCACCGTACACACGTAATTTTAAACACTGTCAGTGAGCACACATCTACCGCTGCCCTGCCCTTGGTAAACCACTGATATGGAGAAATTGGGAGCCAGAAGCAATAGAAAATAGGGCTAAAGAGTCAGCTATGTATGTCATGGGTTATAAAGAACTTAATAAGGATGGTGTCCTTCATTTTGGAGTTCCAAATATGCATTGGGTACTGAGTGGATTGTTTTAATAGACCCTGTGCATTAAAGCATAGACGAAGAATTAACATTGACCTAGTAAATTATAAATTTATTGAGAGCAAGGAACATATCAGCTTTACTTTTATGAATTTATTCATTCAACAACTATATATTGTGTATAACTATATGTTACAGATACAGAAATATTATCTCCCTTTAATGGATCTTTAGTCTGAAGAGAGAGAGAGAGAGATAAATAATCAGGCCATTTTATTATAATGTGATAAGTGTTACCATTTTTAAAAAGCACCAAGTAGTTAAGATGTACACTGAATTGGAGATGGGGGTGCTATCCCAGGGAATGTGCAGAGGTTACAGAAGGATCCTTATTAGAGCTGAACTTAAACTGTAACTTGAAAGAAAAATAAGAGAAAACCTGAAAAACAGTGTTTCCAGGTGATAGTATGGCTAAAACCAGGGACAAAAGATAAGATGACATTATTCTAGAATTGTGAGTTGGTTCAGTTAGACCTGAACCAAGTGTGGGAAAATGTAAGAGAAACATGATAAGGAAATAAAGAGGCATTAGATCACAATGAGCTGTATAAGAATTTATGCCATGTTTGGGATGATGGTATCGTATGGCCTGGTACATGAGTATGGATCAGATATTGACACCTATCTCATATTATTATTGAATAAAAATTAAAATAGTTAATATTTGTAAATAAGTTTTATAAATTTGAAAGTCCAGCAGACCCAGACCCTTGCAGTGGTCCCTAAAGTGAGTGTTAGGAGTATCAGTGAACAGAAGAGGATGGATTCAAGACATACTTTAGAGGTAGAATTAATAAGATTTGGTGATGCATTTGATATTGGAGCCAAGGAAAGGTAAGTATTGAGTTTGACTTCTACATTTTTTTTTGAGAAATGTTATTGATAAAGGTGCCATTTGTGAATAAGAAAAAAACTGAAGGAGAAAAAAATTTGAAGGACAATAAAACTTGAAGAATTTCATGTTGGACATGTCAAATTTGGGATGCCTATGAGATTCCATGTGACCATGAAAGGCAGGCCATTGCCTTTATAAGTCGAGGGCTCACTGAAGAGAAATAAGGTGAAGATATAAATTTATGAGTTATTACCATAAACCTGAATGTTCAAAGACACAGAATAAATGATATTGCCTGAGCAAACATTGTATAGAGAGAAAAGGAAAGAATACCTAGAACCTAGCCCTGAAGAGAAGCCAGCAAAAGAGATTTTGAGGGACTATCCAGAGAGGTGGATGGGCAGTGAGGAGATTATGACATTATAGAAGCCAAGAGAAGCTCATTTTAAAAAGTGAGTTGTCAACTATGCATACTGCTGCTGAGAAGTTTCTCAAGAAAATGGTAAGATGTGTGCCATGAATTTGGAAACTGGCAGTCATTCAGTGACCTTGGAGTGGGTAGGTTCAGTGGAGAGGTGTGAACAGAAGCTGGATTGGACTGGTTGAAATGTGAATATGAGGGGAAGAATCTGAGACAGCAAATTTGCACAACTGTTCTGAGAAGCTTGACTGTGCAAAGAGGCTGTGAAGCGTGGGGTCAGTGGAAAACAGCGGTGTTCAGGCAGACATTACAAGGTGTGAGAAAATCCATGAAAATGATCCAGTAGAGCTAAAGCAGATGAAGATTTAGGAGAAAGTCCAGGTAACTGATGGAGGGAAGTCCTTGAAAAGGTGAGAAGGAACAAAATGCTTAGAACAAAAGAAGGAATTTTTTTGTTTTTATTTTTGATAGCAGGAAGGGAAGACATTCGTTCTGTTAGACAGTTAGTGTAATGTATGAATAGAAGTGAAGGAGTTGAGGGAATTTCCCCATGAAAGATTGCAATGATGGGTCATGAAATCTAAGTTTTCTAAAATTTTAGAGATAACGATATAGCAAGCACAAATGTAGGTCTGTATGTTTGCTCATGAGAAAATGAATCTGTCTGATGGCTTCTCCATCCTCCCTCCTCCGGCCCCTCGCGCACCCCAGAGGAGCGGGTGACAGCGTCCTCAGAAGAGGACGGCAGGGATGGAGGGAGAGGGTGGTGAGACACTCAGAAGGTGGAAGAGGATTAAGAAGGAGAAAAGTGAACCTTGAGAGTACTCGAGTGTCCGGGGCAGTTGTGAGTGTCTGTTTGAGATGGGCATGCGTGAATGTGTGGAGAAGCCAGTTTAACTTGTTTCTGTGATATTCCTAGAGCAGACACAGAGGAGAGAGACATTTGGATTCATCTAGGATGGGGTTTTCCCAGGCTAGTGGAACAAGGGAGAAAGGCGAAGGAGTTGAGAATATTTTCCAGGGAGAGATAACAATGATGGGTTATAAAATATGAATTTATCAAAAGAGATGTAAAAGTAAAAAAAATAAATAAAATACCTGAAAAATATTGGATCAGGAGATTTAAAGCCTCCGTGAAGAAAATTAATTATTCCCTCAAGTCACTGAACAAAGATTTTAAAAAGGTAGGAAATCATGGACAGAGTGAGATGCTTAAGTTAATGCCTTCAGAGGTGGTTCCATTTCTGAAAAGTTTCAGGTGTGAATGTGGAGTAGGTCACTGAAGACAGCAGAGCGAAAAGTCATGGAGATAAGATCAAGAATATGAGGGGCAGGTTTTTGATGGATTATATTTCTGGACAAGGAGGTCACTGAGAATAATGCAGGAGTTAGGATACAGATGGAGACTCTAAAAAGCAAAGTTTTTATCGAATAAAAAAAAAACAGGAGGTCAGTAGAGAACAGAAATGTAATGGAAGAGGAAGGGGGGGGCTGTAATTATTTAGATAATATGAGCCTCAAAGGTGTAAGGTTTAAAAAAGATGGAGCAAGCTCAGAAGTGTAGTTGAAAATAAAGACACCAACCAATAACAAAATATGTGTGGTATTTGAAAATTGGTATCCCCCACTTGACAGGACAGGCCTCCAGGAGAACTCATGTCCCTGCCTGAGTATGAGAGTGAGGTGGAGGCATCTCACCAAGAATTGGATGCTGCAAGGGAGTGTTGATCATGCAGGAGAGGTTCCTGAGTGCAGAATGGAAGGACTGCGAAAGGGCAGGGAGGATGTGGAGTGGAGTCAGATGAAGGGTTATATGAAACAGCAGGTGTGAGACTATAGGAACTCATAGAGGACTGGAGATTTACACTTCTAGAGGAGAGGTCAGCAAACTACAGCCCATGGGCCAGATTCAGCCTGCTGCCTCTTTTCTGTATGCCCTGCAATGTAAGAAATCTTTTTTCTTTTTACATTTTTAAATAATTGAGTATCAACCAAAAGGAGAATACTATTTCGTAGCGCATTGGGATTGTATGAAATCACAATTTCATTGTCTAAAGTATTATTGGAATGAAGCCACACTCACTAATTTATGTATTATCTATGACTGCATTGTGCTGCCATGGGAGGTTGAATAGTTGCTGCAGAGGTCGCTCCGCCTGCAAAACCTCAAACATGTATTATACTATTTGGTCTTTTACAGAAAACGTTTGCTGACCCTATTTTACAGAGTTGGTTATGGAGGTCTCCTGGAGAAGAGTGGTCCCTGGAGCTGATGCCGGGGTCTTCAAAGCACCATAGGATGCTACAGTAGTTTGCAGGCTAGCTGTTCCCACAGGCGTCACAGGAAAGCATGGTTAAGGCTAACACCTCCCAGAGGTGTGTCTATGACTTTGAGCTTTGATGAGAACACTGTAGGGGTAAGCTTCTGATTTACCTAAGCAACTGAATAATTGCCTTCAGCAGTCATGTGTGTTCTGGTTGCTTTCTCTGTTTGACGTGTAATTCTATCATCTGCTTGTGCTCTCTGGCTCTCTCACACTCTCGTCTCCTTCCCTTCCCCTCATTCCTTCGTCCACTTTTTTACCAGCTGCTGAGTCCATTCGGTGCTCCTGCACTGCACCATGGAAGGTGCCATTCAAGTCTTAGATGTGGAAATTAGTCTTCTGAAGTTGAGATTTAGAGCTGAAATTTAAAAATGACTTAAAACTCTTCAGTTAAGGTTGCTAGTTTTTTCACTCCAAGGACCAATGACATTTTGGGTGTTGATACAGCAAAATGTTCCTTTATCCTATTTCTTGGAATTATGGGGAAGGAAGGGTTACTGGAGTTGAAAAAGCCCAGAGGAATGTGAATTAATGCAACTTACATTGAGCAAATGAGGACAAGAGGTGGCAGGAAGGACAGCACTCTCACTGGCAGGCAAAGCCCCTAGTCCTGAGAGCAAGCAGGTACAGGAAAGTCACAGGAGCATGTCAAGGTCCATTTTGTGGTGATGGCAGCACTATTTTCCTTGCCTGTCCCAGGAAGGTAGAGAGTTTAATCACATTCCTTGCAATCGTTCCACTAATTACAGATAGAAAGAGCTGAATGGCCAGGCTGATCCCACTCAGAAAAAAATTCAACCAAATTGATGATGACATAAGAAAGCTCTCTTAGACACTTCTGATTAGAGCACACTGCATCTCACGGAAGCAGGGACATAGGCTACAAGAGTTTGTAAGAATATCTGTGAAGGTGGCCAAACCTGACTCTTTTCTTATTCATTGCAGGCCTAGCTTGATGAAGGTTCTTTTAGTCCCCCTTAGGAAATATGGAATAAAATTATTTAACTTTTGGAGATTTTAAGACATCTTTTCATGAATCTAGCCCTTTCTCTGTCTGTCTCCCCCCACCCACACACACACACGAGAAAGAAAAACCTTAAAAAATATATATCCACTGTTTTCTTAAAGGTCCTCAAAGAGTGTTCTGAATCATTGATTATGATAGGCTAGAACAGCCATCAAAACTCTAGTCAGCTAGTTCATTCATTCAACCTTTGCCCACATAATCATGTGGCCCCTTCTATGTGCTAAACCTGCTGTAAATATTGGAGATATAGAGGTGCATAAAAAAGTCACTGCTCTCTTGGAATTAGAGTCCAGTGGAGTAAACCTACATAAGTAAATAACAATACAGTGTGATTAGCAATGCTAGAGAAACAAACAAACAGTAATAAACTGTGTGGGGAGGAAGTCAGGAGGTTTGAGTGTGACATAAGCGTTCCCGAAGCAGTGATAGCTGAGCATTTTGAAGGCTGCGTAGATACTTGAAAGTGGACAAAAGAGAAGACACACAGGCACAGTATATCAATACAATGCCTCGTGTTTTAAGAACTTCACTGGTGTGTCCACTGGCTGCAGGGGGAAATGAGATGGTAATAAAGAACCCAGAGAGGTAGGCAAGAGCCAGCTCATGGGAGCCTTCACATTTCATGCCATGGAGCAATGCGGAGCAGTGGAAGGATTTAAGCAGAGGTGGGACTGACTCTTATTTTTGGCAATTATTTTGGCAATAAAGAAAAGAATAAATGGGAGGCATGGAGACTCATAAAGAGGATATTGTAATAATCCAGAGTAGATAATGAGGGCCTGAATTAAGACAGTAACAATGATGAGGGAAAGAAGAGAATGGATTTGGAAGCTGTAAAGGGAGTGGACACAGCCGGGTTTGTTGATTGAAGGTGAGGAGTAAGGGAAAGAGAACAAGCAATGTGACTCTCTTTTATCTTAGGAGAATGGGGATTTGGCAGAGCTGCCAAGAGAGATTAGACACAGGAGTGAGAGCAGATGTAAGGGCAAGGTGGTGAATTCAGCCTGCGGGGTCTGGGAAGCGTACAGAGGAGGCATTCCACGGGCAGTTATGGGCCTGGAGCTCAGCAGGTCCTCCTGGGACAGGCATGCAGATGTGGAGATCATGAGCACAGCTGGCCATCTACAGTGCGGGGATGGCATTTAGAAGAATAGGTTCACCCAGGGAGGGGGTGCAAGTAGTAGAGGAGTGGGCCTTATGAGATGCTGTTATTTAGGGTTGGAGTGTCCCAAACTTTTCCTATAGTTTGTTCCTTCTAACATTTTAAAAATTACTTCTCATGTGTTAATCATTCTTCCATATATTTGCGCAAATTCTCTCATATGATTTTCAGACCCAATATATGAGTCTTTGAGTAATAAATAAACAGCCACATTTTACTAAGGAGAGAACTGAGGCTCAGTCATTTACTCAAGGTTACCAGTTCCTGAGAGATATCGCCATACTGAGGATTCAGGGGCACTACATTTGTTTGCTTGTTTTAATGCATTGCATTCTATCCAGGACCCAGGTGAGCATGCCCATGTTTAGATTTTATGTGAAATGAAGTAGAAAGGCATAGTAGTAGTGTGCCCAGTGAAAGAGTAAATCAGCTCTTCTTTTCCTTTCCATACACTTTTTATAGATTTCATGTAGGTGAAAATTCCACCTGGCAGTGGAATACTAAGAACAGAGGGATGAGGCGTTCACAGATAAATGGGCAGGGCTCAGGCACATGTTTCCAGCAGGATGATTTGGTAGGAAGTAGCTATGATATGGAATAGATTTTGAGAACTGTTTATAAAGATTCATTTTTTTCAATAGTCAAAGACTTTAATTAAATGTTACACATACAGTCGTTTTCAGTCATTTCTCCCTTTCTCCCCAGGCCCAAACGATCCTACTCCAATAGGCTTCCTGCTGTTCTATAGAATTGTGTGTTTTCCCAGCGTATTCTCCTCTGCACATGGGTAGTGTCTGTCCTCTCCATGCCAACTGAAAATACACAGATGGCACTTCCATCTTTAGCATTCCTGGCACCTTGTCGTGTTCTCCCAGGAGCTGATCTGAATTTATTCATTAGATTGTCTCAACTATAGATCTGACCCCATCCCAGGTTTCCTACTCCCTCTCTCCCCCAAGTGGTCACGTTGTCATTGAGGTTTTGCCGGATACCATTACTAATAAATGGGATTCTCCAGGAAAGCCTGTGTTTTGATATGCATCTGAGGGTGCTGCTTGCCAAGGGAAAGCCTGGCCTCCCTCCTCCGTCCATGTGCAGGAAGCCTCTAGTTCATGGGCATGGGCATCTGCAGAAATAGGCAGAGCCCTGCATCCTCCGTGACTTTGAACTTACGCTTTGGTGGGAAAAGACCTTCCCACATTTAATGAAAAAAGAACTCCCCATATTGATATAGCTATTCTTCAAAAGGATTATTTATAAGTTATTTCACTTCCCATGATCCACAAAATATTTAATGAAACATACGTAAGGCTATGCTTTCCCGTGGAGTGATGTTCTTTTCCCTATCAACAGCTAGATTTCTGAGGGCTTTTTCTTGGCAGACATGTGAGGTGACATGGATTTGGGTCTGCACCATCACTAGGAGATGGATGATCCAGAGGATCATACCAAGAGAGATACCAAGCCGTGTCCTGGGCTCCTTTTACACCCTTTTCAGAGAGCTGTAGAATCTCTTCTTAGGGAAAACACACACCAGTGCACATATGCATGATATTATTTCCTGGTGTTCAAAACCTAGGAGGTTACAGTTCCACAATTCTCAGATTAAGAACCCCTGCCCTACGAAATGTCTTGATGGCTAAATCATAGGCTTCCCTACTTCCCAAGGCTGTTGAGATCCGGGGAGTGAAGGTGACTTCTTATCTGACCCTGAGCATGATGGTGTCAGGAGAACCTTAACCCTTTAGGAGCCTCTTAAGTCAATAGAATTTCCTTAAATTAATCTGGGCAAGGAATGGAAAGCAATTAACTCCTTCAAATTTATCAGCACTTAGTACTGGCTTATATCTCCAGCGATTTAGAAAGAGAGAAAGCAAACAGCCAAGATACTGAGGCAATATGACACTGCGGAGTGCTATATTTATCCCCTATCAATGTCTTTCAGATCAAATTGGCTGAGTTTACAAATCAAAAGCTGATTTATTTTTTTATTTTTATTTTTTTAGCAGCCATCAGCTGCACTACTGCGAATACACAGTTCCCAGACATCAAGCTGCAAACTCTAAACACCCAGCTGTGTGCTTTCTGACTTTGATATCATCATGCGTAATAAAGGGTCTGCATGCGAAATTGAGCTGACAGGCCTACTGAGAAGGCTCATAGCAGAAGAGCACCCAACTCCCAGGGCCAGCCCAGCTTCTGAAGCTGCATCTGCAAAGAAAACTCACGTCACGTTGTTAGGGGAAGGAATCGGCCTCAGGAATGCTCAGGGCCTGGCTCTGTGGAGTACAGACAGTTCCCTTTCTTATAATTTCACTTCACGTTGGAGCTTCTCTTTAATATAAAGCTAATTACTATTCCCAGAAGATTTCCCTATCAAACAAAATTAAGGGATTTTTTTTCTATTCTACATATTTGTAAAATGTCACAGTTGATATATGCGTAGCCATACATGTTCAAACATATACATATATTCAGTTCCAACTATCAAATGAGTTCTTAATATGTGTCAGGATCTATAAGTGTTTTGTTGACATAAATACACACATATATGTGTGTATACACACACGCAATTTATAGTTGGCACCAGTTTGTACAGTATTTTTATTGAATCTATATTTAGTGCTTTGTTATAGAATCGGGTTAATAAATTAATTTAAAAACTATTTGTTTGCATTTCTAGCTTATAGTGAACATGGAAGTTGTTTGGGGAATGGGACGTGTCACAAAAGAAGGATGGCAAGGTGGAGGAGCTCAGGAAGAAGCAGTTTCTGTGTATCCAACAGAAAGGTATCTTGAGAGAAAGGAAGAGAGAAATTTCTCAGGTATAAAAGAAGTCCAGGCCAGGCGCGGTGGCTCACGCCTGTAATCCCATCACTTTGGGAGGCCGAGGCAGGCGGATCACAAGGTCAAGAGATCGAGACCATCCTGGCCAACACGGAGAAACCCCGTCTCTACTAAAAATACAAAAAAATTAGCCAGGCGTGGTGGCACGCGCCTGTGGTCCCAGCTACTCGGGAGCCTCAGGTGGAAGGATCGCTTGAACCTAGAAGGTGGAGTTTGCAGTGAGCCGAGATTGCGCCACTGCACTCCAGCCTGGTGACAGAGCAAGACTCCGTCTCATGGCATGGCGACGTTGCCACGTGCATCCTATATGACTTATGCACGCTCACAAACAGCCAGCATGGCCTATTTAAGGATGATTTATATGATGGGAGCCACCTATTTAGAACAATTCAGCTGTCCCATTTCCCAGAGACAGGCTCTATGTTTAATATCAACTGTTTGAGGCTTGTACTGTAGTGTTAAAACAGGAAAAAGTGGGATTGAGCCCTTCAGAACTTTTCCTACGAAACACATCTTTTAATTTGTCCATTTTTGGCAAGATCATCAGATTCTCTTTTCTGCCAGCCATGATACCTGTATCCAAAGGAAATGCCAGGAAGCTATGTGTAATATATATGTATGTATATTACATATATATGTAGATATATATTTATATCCTTTTATTTTTAGTTGTGAAACCAGAGACATTTTTTTTGATTGTTGATATTTAGACTATAAAGCTGTTTCTTTTTCTTTTTCTTTTTTTTTCTTTTTTTTTTTATTTTTTGAAAGAAAGAAAAAGAGAGGAAAGAAAGTGAGAGTGAAAGAAAGAAAGAAAAAGAATGTATGAGAGAAAGAAAGAGGAAGAAAAAGAGGGAGAGAGAACAGGATTCTTGTT
>CAUYLG010011679.1:0-13680 GCA_963573385.1 Cacajao melanocephalus | reverse complement strand
CCAGGCGAGCAGGTGGGACTCTCACCGAGCGCGCCCAGGTGGCTGTAGGTCTCCCTCATCACGTCCCGGTACAGGGCCCTCTGCGCGGGCCGCAGACAGCCCCACTCCTCCCGGGAGAAGTACACGGCCACGTCCCCGAAGCTCACGGCCACAGGCTTCCTGCACTCCGGCCCGGCCCTGTTTGGGTCCCAGGAAGGGAGCGGGGCCAGAGGCGGCGCCATGGGAACTGTCAGCGCCGGCGACGGATAGGTCGCCTCCCCTCTCCGGGCCTGGGCCTGCGTAACCTCCCGCGCCCGAGAACGCCTCCTCGGCCCGGGCCCAAGGGAAGGAGGGAAGTCCCTAGAGCCCCCACTGGAGGGGATGGAAACTAAGGTCCGATGGCTGCAAGTCCATAATCAGAACTAGATGATGTCTTCAAAAAACTGCGGCAGCGGGACCGCTCGACCTTTGCCCCTGCGCAATTGTGCCCACGACGACGGCCCCCGCCCCCTATTTCTGGGCAGCGGTCTCTCCTTGCCCTAATCCAAAACGGCCGCGGCGGCTACAAGCGCCGGCCTTAAAATCCAGCCGCGCATGCTCCGGCCCCGCCCGGTGAGGCGGCACAGCCCAGAGCTCCGCCCAGAGCTCCGCCCGGGTTTGCGGGAACAAAGGAGCTCCCCGCGGAAGGGACCCCTCGTGAACTCAAGTTAGTTTTTGTCTCTGGACCTTTTTATCATCGGGCTCCAGCCCATCACTCTCTCGTTTAGTCCTCGTTATCTCAGAAACACGGCGACAGCAGTCTCTTCCCAATGTTGAGAGTAAAAAGTGTGAACCCAGAAATTCCGAGACATATCTCAGTTAATTTACAAAGTTTATTTTGCCAAGGTTGAGGACGCGTCGGTGACAGCCTCAGGAAGTCCTCACGACGTGTGCCCAAGGTGGTCGGGCAAAGCTTAGTTTTATACATTTTAGGGAGACATAAGACATCAATCAGTGTATGTAAGAAGTACATTGGTTCTGCCTGGAAAGGCTGGGCAACTTGAAGCAAAGGCTGGAAGACTGGAAGCAGGGAGGGGGCTTCCAGGTCACAGAAGATGAGGCACAAAAGGTTGCATTCTTTTGAGTTTCTGATTAGCGTTTCTAAAGGAGGCAGTCAGATACCCCTATGTCAACCTGCAAAGCGGTGACTGAATACAGTAGGTGGCAGGTTGGCCCTAAGCAGTTCCCAGCTTGACTTTTCCCTTTAGCTTAGTGATGTGGGGGGCCCCAAGATTTCTTTGCCTTTCACAAAAGCAATGGAGTGGGTAAAGGAGAACCTCCTCTATTGTAGGCTTGTTGGAGCCTGAAATTCTGGGAGTTTCTAGATGGAGGAGGCAGCGGGGAGAGTAGGGTAAGGTTGAGAAAGTCAGAGGGTCCTTTCTTCTAGAAGCTTCTTGCATGTGCTGTGCAGGACGCCTCCCGAACGCCAGTTTCCCTCTAGCTGCAGCCGGGTTCTCAGCTCCGCTCGTGTCCTGCCCCTGCCAGGATGGCCCAACACTCCTCAGCTCAAACCCAACCCATTCCTTTCTTGCCCCAACCTACTTCTCCTGGGGTCTTTATCTCAGTAAATGCCATCAGCTCTCCCCGAGATCTCCCTCATACTTCCCAATGGGCTACTCTGTGCTCTACGTGACTTCATACATATCCTGTGTACAGGAGTTGGAGTCACCTCCAATGCACCTTTTAGCTCTTACTGGGCTCTTTAGTTTAATCTAGGCCTGGACTGAGAATCACCTGTAATCCTGGCTACTGGGAGGCTGAGGCAGGAGGATCTCTTGAGCCCAAGAGAATGAGATCAGCCTGGGCAACTTAGGAAACTCTATCTCAAAAATAAATAAGAAAATAAGAAGAAATGAATAGATAGCATACAAGAGAAAAGAATACAAATTTTATCCATTTTACATGTAAGTGGGGATCTTCACGAGAGAGAAGTCAGAAAAAGTGGGCAAAACCAGGTGCTTTTATATTTCTTAGAGAAATATATATATATATATATTTTTTTTTTTTTTTTGAGACAGGGTTATGCTCTTGTTGCCCAGGCTACAGTGCAATGGCATGATCTCAGCTCACTGCATCCTCTGCCTCCCAGGTCCAAGCGATTCTCCTGCCTCAGCCTCCTGAGTAGCTGGGACTACAGGCGTGCGCCATACCGTGCCTGGCTAATTTTGTATTTTTAGTAGAGATGGGGTTTCACCATGTTGGTCAGGCTGGTCTCAAACTCCTGACCTCAGGTGATCCACCCACCTTGGCCTCCCAGAGTGCTGGGATTACAGGTTTGAGTCACTGCACCTGGCCAAGTACGATAAATTTTAAAAGAAATGACAGGACAAAGAAAATCTGGCTAGGGTGGTAAATTTTCGAGGAGAGTCACTGGGAGATACACGGTAGGGGGCATCAGACAGGTGGAAGATATGGATTACTTTGTTAAGTATGTCTATTCTGGTCCCCTGTGGCCTCTAAGGGCTATTTTCTCACCCTGGGGAGAGGAAGCAAAGAGTTTGGGAGAGATATAAGGATTCAGTGTTGCCCAGGGAGTGTGGTCCCAGCCCTAGGTCTCCCAGGCCTCTGAGGGACACAAGAGAAAACTGAAAACCTCCCTTAAAAGCAGTGACATTTTCTCTCTTGCAGTGCCCATCCCTTGGCGTGGTGCCCATCACCCACAGGCTGGAACAGCTCTGGGAGATGCTGGAAGCTCCCTTAGGGATCTGGACCCTCCTGGGAAGGAACCAGGGGCAGAGTTCTCACTCCTGGAGGTCAGCCTCTAAGGCCTATGTCACCAGGCCAGTGGATCCACTGATGGGCCTCTGGCTCAAGCACTGCCCATGGTGGGGACAGGCGGAGAAGCACAGGCCCGCTGGGCAGCAGGAAGCAGGGGCGGGCCTTGCTGTGGAAGAAGTGGGTGCTGTACCAGCTGTGGGCAAAGGGTCACTCCCTGGGGCCTGGCTGAAGGCAAAGTATGGCTGCACTGGGGACAGGAGTGAGGTGCTGGGTGAGTGCCAGATGTTGAGGCCAGGCAGGGACTGCAGGTTTGGGGAAGGCCTGGCTACAGGGAGCCTTGGCCAGAAGCTGAGAGACCAGGTCAGTGTTTCTGACGCCAAGGGCTTATGACAGCTCCCAAACAGACTCCTGCTGGTCCCTTCCAAAGGTGTCATATCTCTGAGTGGCCATTGTGAAACTGCTGATTCAGAACTTACCTCTGGCCCTGTCAACTCCCCAAGGCCTACTCATATTCAGGGGACAGAATCAACCTTCACAACAACAGCATTCAGATGGGTACCCCTGGGAGCCACCCCCCTTCCCCTTCCCCAGACCATGCTGGCCAACTGAGGGGGTCACCAGGCAGTGACATTCCCACACATGTCAAGGCCAACCAGAGGAGCCACCATCAACCACAGAGGCAGCTGTTCCAGGGCCTAGGGGCCTGGAGACAGAAAGGTGAACTTTCTTCATCCTAAACTTGAATTGGCACCCTGCCACTGAACGGGACGATTCATAGTGTGGCCTGATTGTAGTCCTACTGGATGTCTCCAATCAAATTAAGTGCCAGGCATGATGGCTTACCCCTGTAATCCTAGTACTTTGGGAGGCAAAGGAGGGTGGATCACTTGAGATCAGGAGTTCAAGACCAGCCTGGCCAACATGGTGAAACCCCGTCCCTACTAAAAATACAAAAACTAGCCAGGTGTGGTGGTGCACGCCTGTAATCCCAGCTACTCGGGAGGCTGAGGCAGGAGAATCACTTGAATTCGGGAGGAGAGATTGCACCTGAGCCGAGATTGCACCACTGCACCCCAGCCTGGGTGACAGAGTGAGACTCTATCTTTTTTAAAAAAAGAAAAGAAACCCTGTCTTGGCCGGGTGTGGAGGCTCACACCTGTAATCCTAGCACTTGTGAGGTTGAGGCAGCTGGGTCACTTGAAGTCAGGAGTTTGTGTCCAGCCTGGCCAACGTGGTGAAACCCCATCTCTACTAAAAAAAAATACAAAAAATTAGCTGGGCATGGTGGTGGGTGCCTGTAATCCCAGCTATGCAGGAGGCTGAGGTAGGAGAATCACTTGAACCTGGGAGGTGGAGGCTGCAGTGAGCCAAGATCATGCCAATGCACTCCAGCCTGGGCAACAGAGCGAGACTCCGTTTCAAAAAAAAACAAAATTGAATTGAGAAAAAGAAGGTCAAGATCCCAGGCTCCAGGGGGTGTCATAAATTCAGGTCAGCAAAAATGAGTCACACTAGGAGCAAGGAACATATAAAGAGCGCTTCTTCCTCAACAAAACATTCCTCTTCCAGCTGGGACTCAGGAGTCATCTCCTCTTCTCCCCTTTCTGCTTTTCTCTCAGGCTCTTCCTTCCTGGGGATTCTAAGCGGTTTGGACCTCACAGCTGGGCCTCCTCCTACTCCCAGGAGATGAGGGCTGGTTTGGAGTCAAGGAGCCCTGGGGAAGAACACTGATCACTCAGGAAACATATCAAAAAACAGATACATATCCTAAGACTACATTCATTTAATGAAAATGTACTGGCCCCCTCTTGTGTGCCAGGCATTAATCTAAATGTTCTGGGTGGCGAAGACATTGGTGAGCCAAGATAAAGTCCTTGCAGTAAGTTTACATAAGCTGAGGGAGAGAGATACCAGGTATGAATTCGGCTGACTAAAGTTTGGGGAAGACCTTCTGGGCAGATTGTGTCTAGGACAAAAACATAGAGGTGGAGTTCTGAGGCTTCTAGCATGGGACAGATGGGTTCCTGGAGGAATTTCGTGGAGATAGCATTGAAGGGCATTGACAGATGAATTCGATGTGCAAGTGTAGCCTGTCTAGGACAGAATAGCTAGAGCAAAGGCTCATTAAGATAGAGGCATGGGCTGGGTACAGTGGTTCACGCCTGTAATCCCAGCACTTTGCGAGGCTGAGGCAGGCGGATCATGAGGTCAAGAGAACAAAACCATCCTGGCCAACATGGTGAAACCCCGTCTCTACTAAAAATACAAAAATTATCTGGGCATGGTGGTGCATATTTGTAGTCCCAGCTACTCAGGAGGCTGAGGTGGGAGAATAGGTTGAACCCAGGAGGCAAAGCTTGCAGTAAGCCAAGATTGTGCCACTGCACTCCAGCCTGGCGACAGAGTGAGACTCCGTCTCAAAAACAAAACGATAGAGGCATGTTAGGCCAGGCAGTGGCTCATGCCTATGCCTGTAATCTCAGCACTTTGCTGAGTGTCAGAGGAAGACCAACCCTGCCTTCAGAAAAAAACAGGCATGTCCAGAGAACAAAGATTCCATCCATTTAGCTGGAGCTAAGTGGGATCACTTGCCTGTAGGGAAAGAAGGGGTTTGACTTTGAGAAGGCTGGTGTGCCATGAGCCTGGAAGGCCATGGAGGTACAGGCTATGAACACTTTTTTGAGACAGAGTCTCACTCTGTTGCCCAGGCTGGAGTGTAGTGGTGTGATCTGGGCCCACTGCAGCCTCAACCTCCTGGACTCAAGTGATCCTCCCACCTCAGCCTACCAAGTAGCTGGGACCACAGGCACTTGCCACCACGCCCAGCTAATTGTTGTAGAGATGGGGTTTCACCATGTTGCCCAGACTGGTCTCAAACTTCTGGGGCTCAAGCGATCTGTCCCCGTTGGGCTCCCAAAGTGCTGGGATTACAGGCATGAGCCACTGCGCCCGGCAGCCTACATTTTAAAAAGATACTGAGCCAGGCACAGTGGTTCACACCTATAATCTCAGCACTTTGGGAGGCTGAGATGGGAGGATCACTCAAGGCCAAGAGTTTGAGACCAGCCTGGGATCCTGAGATAGGTTCAAAAAATAAAAAATAAAAACCCACAACAACAAAAGAAAGACTGCCCTGGGTGACTTACTTACTGAGACCCTTTCTCTAAAAAAAAAATTTGTTAATTAAAACCTGGTACAAAATCTCATCCAGCTTTTGTACCAGGTTTTAATTCCCAGTGTACATCCCAGTCCCCTCCCCTAACCCTCAGCACAGCCTGGGGGAGGCCCTGTTTGCAACACCAGTTCTCAGCCCAGACTGACAGCCAGATCTTGGCCCTGAGTTTGCCAATTAAAGGTGCTATGATTGCCAGGCGTGGTGGCTCACGCCTGTAATCCCAGCACTCCGGGAGGCTGAGGTGGGCGGATCACCTGAGGTCAGGAGTTCGAGACCAACCTGACCAACATGGTGAAACCCCATCTTTAAAAAAAAAAAGAAAAGAAAGAAAAAAATACAGGTGCCATGATTATTACCTAGAGGTCTCTGAGTGCTTTGAAGTTTGTAAAGCTTATTTAGGGCCTGGAAACCAGACCTGACTCCTCTGCTTTCTGCCCTCATGACCCAACTTTCCAGCATTTCATCAATTTTTTTTTTAAGATGGGATTTCACCATGTTGGTCAGGCTGGTCTTGAACTCCCGACCTCAGGTGAGCCGGCTGACTTGGCCTCCAAAGTGCTTGGATTACAGGCGTGAGCCACCATTCCCAGCCCCCCCCCTTTTTTTTTTTTTTTTAAATAGACAGAGTCTTGCTCTGTCACCAGGCGCCAGGCTGGGGTGCAGTGGCACAAGCTCGGCTCACTGCAACCTCCGCCTCCTGGGTTCAAGCAACGCTCCTGCCTCAGCCTCCCAAGTAGCTGGGACTACAGGTGCATGCCACCACACCCAGCTAATTTTTGTATTTTTTAGTAGAGACGGGGTTTCACCATGTTGACCAGGATGGTCTCAATCTCTTGACCTCGTGATCCACCCACCTCGGCCTCCTAAAGTGCTGGGATTACAGGCGTGAGCCACCAAGCCTGGCCCATTTCATCAATTTTTTTAGTGTCATGAAACCCTTCAGCCTCAGCCCCACCCCATTCTCAGCTCCTGCACAGATATTTCCATCAGAGGTAGGGCCTCCTTTTCTCTCTGCTACCACAGGTCTTTGAGGGTCAGCCCCAGAAGCAACTGAAGGCAGGAAGGGGCTTTCCTAGGTTTCACTGTGTGTCGGGGAAATGTTTGTCTGCATTGACAGAATAAGCCACATCTGAGTGGCCAGAGTGAGAAGTAAAGGCCAAGGCCACATGTCCATCCCTTATCTGTCCAGATAGTTTAAGGGTAGGAGGCCAGGCACGGTGGCTCATGCCTATAATCTCAGCACTTTGGGTGGCTGAGGCAGGCAGATCGCTTGAGGCCCGGAGTTCAAGACCAGCCTGGCCAACATGGTGAAACCCCATCTCTACTAAAAATACAAAAGTTAGCTAGGTCTGGTGGCAGGCACCTGTAATCCCAGCTACATGGGAGGCTGAGGCCTGAGAATCGCTTAAACCAGGGAGGTGGATGTTGCAGTGAGCCAAGATTGTGCCATTGCACTCCAGCCTGGGTGACTAGAGTGAAACTCTGTCTCAAACAATAATAATAAAAAATAATAATAAGGGTAGGTATTGATCTGAGCTCCAAGACCCCTAAAATTCCTTGGAATGTTTGTGTGTGTCTTTCTAGAAATAGGACACACAAAGATAGTTATGACCCAAAGAAGCTAATACTAGGCTAGTATTTTCAAAAAAGGCTTCCCTGATGCAGAACCACTAGGTTATCTTTTATTATTACTATTTTATTTTGAGACAGGGTCTTTTGTGTCACCCAGGCTAGAATGCAATGGTGTGATCTTAGCTCACTGCAGCCTTGAATTCCTGGGCTCAAGCCATCCTCCCGCCTCAGTCCTGCATAGTTGGGACTACAGGTGTGCACTACTACACCTGGATAATTTTTTTTTTTTTTAAAGACGGGGTTTCACCATGTTGGTCAGCCTGGTCTTGAACTCCCTACCTCAGGTGATCCGCCCGCCTTGGCCTCCAAAGTGCTTGGATTACAGGTG
Organism: Cacajao melanocephalus; assembly: GCA_963573385.1. Lineage (NCBI taxonomy): Eukaryota > Metazoa > Chordata > Mammalia > Primates > Pitheciidae > Cacajao > Cacajao melanocephalus. The sequence continues at coordinate 5,809 of CAUYLG010011679.1, read as the reverse complement.
TGAGCCACCATGCCCGGCCCACCTGGATAATTTTTTTAAAAATGTTTTTGGCCAGGTGCGGTGGCTCACGCCTGTAATTGCAGCATTTTGGGAGGCTGTGGCAGGTGGATCACGAAGTCAGGAGTTTAAGACCATTCTGGCCAACTTGGTGTAATCTGGTTTCTACTAAAAATACAAAAATTAGCCAGGCATGGTAGTGCACACCTGTATTCCTAGCTACTCAGGAGGCTGAGACAGTAGAATCACTTGAACCCAGGAGGCGGAGTTTGCAGTGAGCTGAGATCATGCCACTGCACTCCAGCCTGGGCAAGAGAGAGAGAGACTCCATCTAAAAAAAAACAAAAACAAAACAAAACAAAAAAACCTGGTACAGAGGTAGCTCCTACTGCCAAGGTGCCTTTTCCAACCCCATGTGCCCCTGTGATAAGCTGGCACACGAGTCAAGCCACCTCAGAAAAGCTCAGAGAGAGCAGACCTTGGTGGGGCCGGATTGGAGATGAGGTTGGAATGAATCAGTTCATTACTTCACTTGGCACCTGAACAGTATCTTTTCTCCAAAACTTCTACCTCCTTTCAGGTTGGTAAATCTGGTTTCTTCCTCCCTGGGTAGGCCAGAGAGGGCTGAGCTGGGTGACAGGCCAGGGCACACAAGCCAGCAGAGGTCAGAAGCCCTTGCTCTCCTCGGGCAGGGGCTGCCCATGGCTGGACTCTGCCCACAAAGGAATTAGTGGTAGATGGATAATGGGGCAGCATTCTGTGCAGAGCTTGGGGATACAGATGGGTACAGTCACCCCTGGCTACAAATCTAACACCAGGTGTTCCTGGCCTAGTCCCCTCTGCCCATGATGGCACAGATGGAAGGTCTGTATGTCTTGGGACTCTCCTCATTGTCTGGATTCTGAGCTGACCTGGTCTGTCACGTGGCTGCTTTGTCAGACTCATTTGGTATGTGGGTTTTGCTGATCCTGGGCTAGTCTGACCCCATCCAGGTCAGGGCTGGGTGTTATCAGAGGAAGGGGCAGATTTCTGCAGAACCTGGCTGAGACACCAGCAAAGGCCTCAGGAGTGACAGAGAAAGTCAGCAGTCAGCTGAACCCTGGGGTCTCTGTGTGACCCTGGACAGGCTTCTTAGCACCTCTCTGGCCTCAGTGTCCCCAACTGCAAAAGCCTGGGAAAGTAAAGAATTCTTCCAGTTCAAAGCTGGGCGTGGTGGCTCTCGCCTGTAACCCCAGCACTTGGAGGCCGAGGCGGGTGGATCACAAGGTCAGGAGGTTGAGACCAGCCTGGCCCATATGGTGAAAACCAGTCTCTACTAAAAATACAAAAATTAGCCGGGCATGGTGGTGTGCACCTGTAGTTCAAGTTACTTGGGAGGCTGAGGCAGGAGAATTGCTTGAATCCAGGAGGCAGGGGTTGCAGTGAGCCCAGATCGCGCCATTGCACTCCAGCCTGGGTGATGAAGCAAGACTCTGTCTCAAAAAAAAAAAAAAAAAAAAAATTCTTCTTCCAGTTCAAAACTGGGATGCAGCCCTCCTGGCAGGGTCTAGGGGGGCTAAAAAGGCCTGAGCCATGGGGCTGTCTCAGGGGGGCCGAAGGAAGACTGGAGGGAGCTCTCAGAATCTTCCTATTCAAAATTCAGGAACTGCCTGTTGGCTGATGGTGGACACACCCCTTGGTTTGGAATGAAAGGCAGTCCTGACTGCCTCTTCCTGACCAGCCTGTCCTCTTCAAGCAAGGGGCTTCTCTCCCAGCACTTATGAAGGTGAAATGATTCAATGGAGTAGACAGTACTTTGTAAACCATAAAATGCAATAGAAGCAAAGATCTAAAATAAAGCCTACTTTTACTTCTCTCCTTCCAACCATCCTTTCTCTCCAACTCCGGAAAACCGGAATGCTACAGACCACCATTTTCAAACTCAAATGACCACAGGAGCTCAGCAAGTCATATAAATGAGTGGGAAATGCCAGATGGAAAGGTCTGTTTTGATAGAGACATGGGTTCAAAACAATACCTTCCTTTCTTCTTTGCTTGGTACTTCAAGATAAACACCAAAAACACTAAAATCAAGCCATGATGAATAGCAAGGGATGCTTGGTGAGGAGCCCATGGGAGTGGCAGGGATGAGTGGCCGGGCCACGGTGAATTGTGAGTTCTGGCTCCAGCTCAGCTCCCAACAACTGTGGTTTTGTAGGAGCCTAGGTGGAACTGCCAAATCTTTAGATTTTTCAAAAGATGCCAGAAAACCTATATTCGGGTACAACATATTCTTTTCAATCTTCACCACTAATTCGTATCACTTAAAAACACTGCCTGGGCTCAAATCAATAAATATGGCAATTGCAGGCCAGATCCAGTACAGGGCAAGGGGATTTTAATTTGTGCAGTAAAAAGACAACGGAGTTGGCGGGTGCCTATAATCCCAGTACTTAGAAGGCTGAGGCAGGAGAATCGCTTGAACTGGGGAGACGGAGGTTGCAGTGAGCTGCGATCAGGCCATTGCACACCCTGGGCAACAAGAGCAAAATCCTCGTCTCAAAAAAAAAAAAAAAGGACAACGGAAGCCAGGCATGGTGGTTCAGGCCTGCAATCCCAGCACTTTGGGAGGCCAAGGCGGCAGGATCGCTTCAGCCGAGGAGACCATCCTGGGCAACAGTGAGAACCTCATCTCTACATAAAATTTTAAAACTAGCTGGGCGTAGTGTTGCCCGCCTGTAGTCTCAGATATTTGGAAGGCTGACAGGAGAGGATTCCTTAAGCACAGCAGGTTGAGGCTGCAGTGAGCCCTGTTCACACCACTGCATTCCAACCTGGGCAACAGAGCAGGAAGCTGTCTCAAAAATAAATAAATAAATAAGACAGTGGGTATTGTGTTCCGGAAGGGTCAAAAGAATAAAAAATAATAATAAAATAAAAAACAATGGGTAAAACAAAGTTCTCCTCTACCTCAATCCTGTTAGCATCTCTGGGCTGAGAAACAGTTTTTGCTTCCCCTTATGGAGGTCTAGGGGGTTCTCACCTCAGCCCTGCCTCAGCAAAGGGGGCCTTTAAGAGCCTGGGTCGGGGGGAGCAAGACGTCGGCAGAGGAGGCTGCTGAGGGCCCAAGATCAGACTGTCCGCACCCCAGAGCCAGCTCTTGCCGGGGATTCTGGGACCTCCCTGCAGGCTGCTGCAGAGGTTCAGGCTCCTGAGCCCATCTCAGGCCTCCCGCAGTGTCTAGTCACTTTTGAGGCCGTCACCCACACTCCTGGAATATCTCTGGGTACAGCTGGAAGCCCACGGGCGGGTCCAAGTCCCCGCGGCCAGGGGTCAAGGTCAGAGACAGCCCCCCAGCTCCCCGGCCCCTGTGACCCCCTACCCCAGGCCGATGGACCCACTGGTGCTTGGCCACGGCTGACTTCTGGCCAAAGCGGCGACCGCACTGCGGGCAGGGGTAGGGCTTCTCGCCGCTGTGAGTGCGCCTGTGGGCTGCCATCTCCGAGCTCTGGCGGAAGCAGCGTCCGCAGTCCGGGCACGGGTAGGGCTTCTCGCCGGTATGGGTGCGCACGTGGCGCCGCAGGTCCGAGGGGTAGGCAAAGGCACGGCCGCAGTCCAGGCAGGGGAAGGGGGTCTCGCCGCTGTGTACGCGCCGGTGCTGGTACAAGGCAGAGCTCTGGCTGAAGCGGCGGCCACAGTCAGCGCAGCCATAGGGCTTCTCGCCAGTGTGGACACGCAGATGCGAAGTCAGCGCCGAGCGCTGTGTGAAGGCCCGGCCACACTCGGGACAGCGGTGGGGCCGCTCCCCGCGATGGATGGCCCGGTGTTTGCTCAGGGAAGAAGCGTGGCCGAAGCCCTTGCCGCAGTCCGCGCAGTGGAAGGGCTTCTCACCCGTGTGGCTGTAGACGTGCTCCACCAGAGTGGAGCGCCAGGCAAAGCTTTTCCCGCACACGTAGCAGCCATGACGCTGGTCCGCTCGGGGGACAGGGGGGTGGGCACAGAGCGAGGGGCGTCCCCGGCACGGTGCCTTGGACCGCAGCTCCCAACCATAAGGGGGCCCGGCCGAGGGGGCTTGGGGAGCCTTCAGCCCAGGAGGTCCTGTGGCCACAGGGAAGGGCTTCTCCAGGGCTCCCATCCCTTCCCTTGGTCTTTTCTCTTCCTTGTTTCTGGAATCTGCTGGGAGATAAGGAGGGGAGAGTTCAGCCAGGGCTCATCCTGATCCTTGAATCCCACACTCTGAGTGGGCAGGGACAGGCCTGCTGGACCCACAGCTGCCCCGGGAGATGAAGGAGTGACACGTGTTCCTCGGCTGCAGAGCCAGACAGAGCCGGGAGGGAGGGAACAGTCCATTCCGCCTTGGGGCTGGGGAAATGTCACCGTGGGGGGAAGGGCAGAGAGGACATGAACATCGGGGCCTGATCCCGGAAGAAGAGCAGACACCTGAGGATGTTCCAGGCAACAGGAACAGCACCAAGAAAGGCAGCACCAGGTGGGCACGGCCAAGTTTAGTGGGGCTGTACACTCTGCAAAGGCTGAGGGCAAGAAATAAAGGAAAAAAATTGGGGCGGGCGGGGGGTGGTGTGGGGGAGGAGAAGAACCAGTTTGCAAAAGGAGGGGACTGGTGGGTCCTGATGTGGAGGTAGAGCTTAGAGGCTGGGCATGGGGGCTCAGGTGGCAGAGAAGGTGGATCGCTTGACCCTAGGAGTTCGAGACTAGCCTGGGCAACATACCAAGACCCAAGATCTCCCTCTCTATATATATATATATATATATATATATATATATATATATATATATATATTTAATTTTAACATATATTTAATATATATAAAACAATTTTAAGAATTAAAAAAAAAATTAGGCCGGGTGTGGTGGGTCACGCCTGTAATTCTATCACTACGGGAGGCCCAGGGGGTTGGATCGCTTGAGCCCAGGAGTTCAAGACCAGCCTGAGCAACATAGTGAAACCCCGTGTCTACTAAAAATACAAAAAATTAGCCAGACATGGTGGTGGGCATCTGTAATCCCAGCTACTCGGGAAGCTGAGGCAGGAGAATTGCTTGAACCTGGGAGGAGGAGGTTGTTGTTGTTGTAGTGAGCTGAGATCGCGTCATTTCACTCCAGCCTGAGTAACAGAGAAAAACTCTGTCAAAACAACAACAACAACAATTACCCAGGCTTTGTGGCGAGCGCCTGTACAGTCTTAGCTACTCTGTAGGCCCAAGCAGGACTGCTTGAGGCCCGGAGTTCGAGGCTCCAGTGAGCTATGATGGTGCCATTGCACTCAGCCTGGGCAAGAGCGAGACTATCTCTAAAACAAAAACACCAACACCAAGAAAAGCCCCCAGAGTGTAGTGACCATGCAGAGGTGAGGACTCAGAGGCGAGTATGGCAGGGCCAGAGCTCCCATCACAGCCTCCTTCTAGGTTGTATCCGGGAGCCACGCAGGACTCTGCCTCTTGGTCGCAGTTGAGAAAGCAGTTCATTCCTGCTCCCAAGGCTTGAGAAAAAAAAAAAGGAGAAAGTTCAGAGATGAAACTGCTAAGCAGGTAGCTGGAGGTGGCAGAGGGTAACAGGATGGGACAGGAACAGAGACGTCCCCATGGGACTGAGCACCGGATACTCCACCTGGGTCCGCTTCTGTCGGACGCTTAGCCACCTCCGGATCCTGGGCAGCCGGACCCCACAGTTCGGCCTCCTCCTCCACCCAGGAGATGAGCGCCGGCTTGCTGCCTCCGACTCCTGGGGGAGAAGAACGCAAATCCCACGCTGCTGGGAGGCCGCCTGCCCGGCCGCGGGGCCCCCCACTCCACGCGCAGCTCCCTGAGGCGCG